>JAPMOR010037475.1:827204-943751 GCA_026543865.1 Argiope aurantia | reverse complement strand
TATATATATATATATATATATATTTCAGTTTTAAATCCTTTATTTTCTCCTATTCGACGGAACTCGAGATTTTAATGAATCTCCATATTTCTGAACTTCACGACATGTTAAGAGACATTTTAAAAACTATGTCTATATGTCTTTGAACACTCATAAAGTTTAAGCTAAGTGGATGAAATTTGATATACGGTATTTATATCAGTTTTATAGATTCGAATCAAATTCAAAATGCAATTCATTCGGAGAAAGTCTGTCCTGCTCTCCGAACACAAAGAAAACGAATACTACAAAGCTTAAACAGTTAAATAAATAATATATTTGACGCAGGTTTAGCACCTGAAATGTAGATCCACTTCAAACTTTGAAACAAGTAAAGTACTGACCATCTAGTCAATCTGTACTTTTCCGTACATATAAACGCGATGAACCAAACATGCAATGACTTAAGCAAATGTAATTTTGAAAGTTCTAGGTACAATTTTGGTCTAAGAAAAGGAGTGAAAAATACATATTCGGTTCTCTGGTACTTGTGTAAAAACGCGTACCAATGCTTAATCCCCATGACGCAAAAAAAAAAAAAAAAAAGTCCGCTCTTTTTAAAGATAAGCTCTTTTTAACTATTTTTCGTCGATGGCATATGATTAATACATAAGAAATTATGTATTATTCCATAAATTAATACATAATTATTAGTCAAGTAATTAAAAATTTCTTCGCTATATTACGCAATTCTTATGGGCAGGGATGTGAAAATAAAAATCTCAGTACTCGTGGCGTTCATGGTGCCTGATTTAAACAAAAGTTTGCTATTGAACTAAAGCTAGCAACATAACATACCTAATTCCATTTAT
Organism: Argiope aurantia; assembly: GCA_026543865.1. Taxonomy (NCBI): domain Eukaryota; kingdom Metazoa; phylum Arthropoda; class Arachnida; order Araneae; family Araneidae; genus Argiope; species Argiope aurantia. The sequence continues at coordinate 942,900 of JAPMOR010037475.1, read as the reverse complement.
CTATATCATAGAGTTTTTGTGTTATTGCATTTAATGCATACTAAGGTATAAATCGACATGCTAATTTGGTTCATTTTTTTTTTAAATATGCACTTCAAAATTAAAATTGTGTAACAAATTTTAGGAATTCTGATTTTTTGCGTTTTGCCTTATTTATTTGCACCTGGACAAACTAACAGAAAATGTTCCTGGGAATAAATTTCGTTCAAAATTTGATAGACTTTTACAAATTTGCTCTAAAGACCAATACTTAATTTTGTTTGTCTAGCTCAAAGATATTTTGAATTACTATACTCAAAGAGAGGCAGTCATTGTCCTAAAAAATGTGATTTTCGGACTCAAAAAGGTGAAGATTCGTCAAAATTTAGTTTGACGATTATATTATTTTCTTTTAGTGTACTTGATGTACGAGAACGTAAAAACAGATTGTAAATTTTACGATTATTTAACTTACGTCTATTGGAAATTTATTCTAAAAGCTTAAAAAAAATCTCATTTTTGATTAAGTGTTATCAATTTCCGGAAGTATTTAAATTAGTAGAAATTATTATGTTACACAATTACATATTGTACATAATTACATATATTGTTTAATATCTGGTTTTTAGTTATCGTCTTCCTCTACATTATGATTCAGCATCCCTTTTTTATAGTCTTCCTCTAGATTATGATTCAGCATCCCTTTTTTATAGTCTTCCTCTAAATTATGATTCAGCATCCCTTTTTTATAGTCTTCCTCTACATTAAGATTCAGCATCCCTTTTTTATCCTAAAGACGGCAAATGAGCCTTCATAACTGAAACCTTTTGTTAGGAGGAGTTATTAGACCCCACGTACAAAAACAGTACTCCTTTTAGGAAAACCATTTTGATCCATACATTAGAGATTTATATAATTTAATCTAAATATTTGGCTCTTCTAAACTTATAAATATTACAACCTATTTTTTAGAAACCGTTCTATAGGGCCCACTTCATTTTTGTGGGGAGAATTGCTCTCAGACAAACAATTCATGTTCTTTAAGAAAGAAATTTATTATGAGCTTAAAATGCCATTGATTTTAAAATATCATAAATGCTTACATAAATGATAAGGAGCGTCTTCAAAATTAAGTAGTACACAAACTGAATTGAGAATTCGCAGTAAAAATTTATTTTTGATTAGATAGGCAAATTTGCACTGATGCGAGTTGCTTGTTTACGTATTGCGTTTTATTTGTAATATTATTACCAGGAAGTTTACTGGAGACTTCATATTGTGGTCGTTCCTTATGGATGTATTCAAGATGTCCTCGGGACTCAACAAATAACGACTCACGGAACACTGAAGTATTGCAATTCACGATAAGGAATCTATGTATTATATTTTACATTATTGCTGTTGCTTGGGAAATGCGTTTTAATATATGTCCGTTTTCACTGAATAACACACACTAACAATTATATAGGGATGAATTCAATACATACCGTAGTGATAATGACTAATCATGCATTTCCTTAGATGTTTTCAGTTTCTTCATTTTCCCTATATATTATCGTCCCTCTGAATTATACTCAAATGCTGTTAAAGATTAAAATCATATAAAAACAAGATCAAGAAATCTGGGAGGCCACCGTCTTAACCTGAGCCTCACATCCATTAAAGAACCAAAAATTTTAAACATTGAAATATTAAAATTCACATTTATATACGCCAAAGTTGACACTTTACATATGAATGTGTTTGGGGATATTCTGTCAGCTCAATTGTTTGCATAGCAGACTGTTTATGATTAATTTATAATTTTGGGGGAAGCAGCATCAGAATTTATTTAAAAAATGTATTTTTTTTAAAAAAAACCCATGACATATTAATAACAATATTCCGTTTTCGTGTTAATTCTCATTATCATAACTATGTCTAGCTAACACATTTTCAGACATATGCTTACAAAGCTATTTAAATTCTTCAATGCATTCTAACGCCAAACATTATTACACATAAAATTCTTTTTAAAAAATGTCTGCTGAAAATAAATGTATGTTTAAAATGACTTCACTTCGTATCTGGTCTGTTTTGTTCTTCGATGTCTAATATGAGAAAAGTTTTGAATCGTCTGCTGCAGTTGGGGTTGGGGAAGAACAGGGTGATGAAGGGAAAGGAGGGGGTACTTTTATCAGTGACATCCCTGGATGTCTCTTAAGCCACTTCTATATGTCACATGATGTCACAAAAGGGATTCGAAATTTATGCCACGAAAGGGGTGAAATTCAGTGAGCTGCACTAATTGTCGTCTGCCGCCGAAATTTATGCACCCCAAGGGAACTGGCTGAAGGAGGCGAGAAATTAGAAGCCAAGGTGGTGACGAAAATGAGATAAGTCGCCAAAAGTGGAATTGATACTTCATCTTGGATGATGTCTGATGATTATTTTAACCAATACAATTTTATATGGAGCTAAATTTCGAATATCTTCGACAGTGAGTAGTATTCTCCATATTCTTCCTATTTGGTTATTCGTTAAAATTTATTTAAATTTTCATTTTCTTTTTATTGTGGAAAATATTTGAGAAGAAAAAGAGTTTTTTTTCAATGTTTAGAGATTTTATTAAAAAAGAAGATAAAATTAAAAGAAATTCGAGCTTCTAATGTTAAATGTCGCAGCGCGACAATATTTTTGGATCGATTCGTTGACATTTATTTTATTTTTAAAATAAATAATTTATTTTTTTATTTTATTTCAAGAACAACAAAAATAGCATGCACAAAATATGTAAATAATATCATTGCATTAAGTTAATTGAACCTACACGGTAAAATACTAGCATGCCAAATAACTTACTGCGACTTCATAAAGTGTTGTTGCAAAATGTATTTTTTTAAATGCTATGATTAGAAAAAATTGTCTTATAGTAAATTTATATAAATGAAATTGTTTGAATTTTGAAATGATGTAAAAATGGGTTTTGTGCAATTCCGAAATATTGAAGAAAAATTTCAAATGTTAAGTAATTTTCAATTAACATACTAAATAAAAGTTTCAAAGCATCCTCTTTAGTGTGAACTAACTATTAAAAAAAATGGCTTGTCAATTTTAGTACCAGCATTTACACTGCAGTCGCTGCCCTCACACATATTGCATACACTATATACATATAATATGCTTTTCTGTATACATATTAGCATATTAATAAATCTTTCTAAGCTTTAAAAAAATTATACCAAGATTTTTAGTTAACTGCGAAATATTTTAAATTCTGTAATATATACAATTTCTATCGAAATGCTTATAGTTTTATAGAATTTTATAATATTAAATCCTTATATTGGATTGCACAGCTCGTAAAATTTATTCTTTCTTAATTCATACTTTTAAAAGAGGAAATTTTGAAATTTTCTAGCATTTCGAATAGTTTTTAGACTGTCAAAATTTTATTAGATCTATCAGAAAAGAAAAAAATCTAACTTTTGCATTTAAATTCTACCTATATATCCGTGTGCTGAAAGCATAATGATTTAAAAAATAATCGAGTCAAAAGATCGAAATTTCATACGTGTACTTTCCATCAAAACTACTTATCTCTTTTCATTATATATTATACATAATTTGTCAACAGAAGAAATCCAAAATAATTATATTTACTAAGTACAGAGAAAATACTGTAATCATACACACACACACACATACACAAAAAAAAAAAAAAATTTAAATCGAACTCGAAATTTTGGCGAATTTCCTCATTTCAGACCTCTAATAATTCAAAAAACATATTTTTGGCATTATATCTATCTGTCTGTGAACACTATAACTTAAAAAATATGCTTTGAGCTAGACGGATGAAATTTGGTGTGAGAAAGTAACACAGATTTTTAATATTAAAAGAAATATATTCGCAGGAAATATATCTATCTCTCCTCGACTACAAATTAAAAAAAGGGGTAAATATAACTTGGTAGGCAAGTTTAGTATTTAAAATATATCAGAATTTAGACTAAATCTTGACTGGTCTATATTTTTTCATGCATGTAACGCAATTAACCTGAATGACTTAAATCAATAAATTAAATCGATATGTTATCTTGTGACTACAATTGTAATTTCACGTCAAATTTTTGGTTTCATATGATCGGAAAAAAGACGTAGAAAATGCATATTCGCACGTGGGATTCAGTGAAAATGTAAGTCACGTTAAATGACAATATTTCGAAACAATTGTTCATTAACGCCATGCAAGGAATTTGCGACCTTACAGAAGATTACTCCCATTGCTTCTGCGAACCTGTACTCGAAAAGTTTTAGATCTGCGCCGTATTTTGGACATAATATGCTAATCTGAAAATATCCAATAAGCAATTTCATTCTTTTGTTTGTGTAAACAAAAAATGAACTCAAATTTTGCGAATCATATTCTGGACTCAGCCTGTCAAATTGAAGATGTACATATAATACATACCTCTTCTGTATAAATGAATGAAAAAGTCTTGAAAGAACACTCTCATCGGTTGTATATTGATCTTTTCACAGTGATTCAACTGATACATTCTCTAAAGTGTTTAAAGCAGTATATACTTCAGGATAGCTTTACGGTGTGAATTTACTATTATGAATAAGATAGTCCAACACTTTACTAAAATTGTTTAGGAAATAATTCGAAGATATTCAAATTGGAATATTCGATGGAGTGCAATCATACCACAGGTTGATCTAAAACTACAACCACAATGATCGATACCACTCACATTGACAACGAAATTCAAAAAAAAAAAAAAAAGTCACATAAAAAGACTACATCACCTATTGGTGATCACCAAGCCATCCGAATCGAACACAATACTTGACACATAAGTAACATGACCCAAAATCCCTATCTGAACTTACTACACATCTCAGGCTAGAGTCAGAAAAGATCGAAAAGGGCCCAGCTAAGGGGAGGGGCAACCACTTTGATCGGTATGGATCCAGGCAAGCGTGAAGGCCCTCCTCGATGACCTGTCGCATCGGATGGCAGACGACTATTTTCACGAAGTCGTTTTCCAGTTACTTGATAGCGGTATGGAACAACTATCGGTGTTTGTAATGTCATCAGGGCTTACTTGGAAATCTTTTGTTTTTTGATCCAGGCTCTGCTGAACGAGGGTAGAGGACATCGAGTGATCTTGAGGATTAAAGGAAGCTATGAAAGGTTTTAAGGATTTAATTCGTTGAAAGGATGTCGCTTGTCAGAGCATAATGCTTCGTGTTGCAACATCTTCTGACAACATGGCGCTCAAAAAGTAGTTTGCGTTACGAAATGGAACATAACTCCTTTTGTGTATGTGACATTAAACACACGTTTTATGGATTTGGAAAATAATATATATTTTCATATTACTTTCTGGTAAACGAATTATACAATAGTATTGTAATAATAATAAAAAAATTATTCAAATTTGAGATTTTTATGAAATTTTAATTTTTATACCTACTATTGTAAGAAGAGAGTATTTTCCAATCAGGAATTAGTCTATGTGTGATTATACGAACTGATTACTGAATAAACTAAGAAAATACTTAAAGAGTTTTAAAAATTTTTTTATTAGTTTACCAAATGACATATTATTTTGAAAAATTATTTCCTGCTTTTTAGTCTCCAATTTAATACTGATTATAAATATTAAGAAATCTTGACATCTATTTTTTTCTCAAATTCATTTCATCTTGGTATTGTATGGAATCAAAATTTAATTGAATTAATCCATTAACTAATAACTATGAAAAATTTTCGGAATATATTTTGAAAATGTTAAGGGAATACATTACACAAAAATTAGTTGAAACATTTATTAGTGTTTAAATAATTTATTTCACTTCTTTTATTTTTTTTACTGTTTAGAGGAAAATTTCAAAGCTAAACTTTTAATATTTGAGAAATTATTTAGATTTTTATTCACGTCAATAAGTGAAATATATAAGCAGATAAAAAATTCATATAATATATTTTAATGAATCTACAAATATAATTTGAAATAAAATGCATATTTGAAAAGTAATACCAAAATAGAAAAATATAGTTGTTGTTTTTTTTTTAAGTTTAAATTTCAACTAAAGAGAAGGATTTAAATAATTTTTTTTTCTATACCAGATGATTTGACTTAGATGTTAAGTCACAATATTTAAAAAATATTTTCAATACTTAAAAGAAAAGTTGGTAATGTAATGCCCATTTAAATTAGTGTATTGTCAACAAGTGCATAAAATTTCAAAACTCCTGCACAAGATAAAAAAATAAAATAATTTCAAAATTCCATATTTTCAGGCATGGAGAAAAATCATACGTAAAAGTATTTAAAGGCCCTTTTTTAAGTAAATGAATTTTATATATGGTCTTTAGATTAAAACTGTAGATATGTTTCGGATTCTGTAGGAAATCTAATAATGCACAGGTTGGCTGTCCGTATAGATTTAAACACAATAATTCATAAAGGTAAAATACAAGTAAATAAAAATATATGCTCTTGATACCAAAAATCTTGATCTGCATCAAATTTCGAATAATTTTTAATACAACTAAAGTATAGCAAAGAAAGGACTATCTAATTAGAAAGAAGATCTGAATTATGGTAATGACTATATTACTGTGAATTCATTTATTTTGAATTTGAAAAAATGGAATTTAATGTATTAATTAGAATTAAACAAAACCTAAATGAATGAATCTTGAAAATCGGAAACACATTGTAATCGAAATAAAAGTCAAGCGAAAGGATAAAAAAATAATAATAAATGGATAAAAAGAAATAAAACATGAACCTCATACAAGATCCTGAATTTAGTATCTAAATCCGCCTGCATCATATTATTGCGTATGAAACATTGCAACTTAAGCAATTTTCAGTTAAACACATAGATTTTTTTAAAAAAGTATTTATAGAAATCACAATGGGTTTAAATATAATTATATTATTATTTAACTTACAAATTTCAGAACTATGAAGAAAATTAAGGGATAAAACAAGTAAGAATAATGTTAACTCAATTATATATGGATAAACTATGTATCAGTTGATAAAACAAATAATATTTACCTAACTGTATATCGAATGCATATGTAATAAATATTCTTTTAGGAGGAGAAAGTTCTTTTTATGTTTAAAATTCTTATAAATTTATTTTTAATATGAAAAAAATTAGAAGACTTGAAATGACCTTTAAATCAAATAAATAAAAAAGTAATACATTATAAATGTCTTTAACGAACGATTAATATAATTTTATTTGAAAATGTTTTGCTGAGTTTAAGCTTTCACACGATTTAATTCCATTTCTAAAACAGATATTTTCACCATCTGATTCTGAAATCTAAAATATTTACAGCCTTTTAACTAAATGTATCTCATACGACATCGGTGAGATTATTTCCTCGAACGAAGGGAGGTGGGACTGCTAAAAAAACAAAAACAAAATGCTTAAGGAAATATCAACACATTTGATCTCTCAGAACCAATTACAGTTCCAACAAGAAAAGCAAAATTTATTCACCATCAAGAAACGCATTGATATGCAATCAAACTCCACTATCACAGCAAAATGAGTGACAACTCCTCAGTACCTGTCAAAGCCAACTCCCAGAAAGAAAATGCAGAAAAGAACAACCTCTGCAAGAAAAACGAAAACTGGTATTCCCTTCTACATCTTAATAAGATCCTGTGACATGCCACGGTAGAAAAGGATTGACACATTCTGATCGAGATCGATTACACCTTCCGTTTTGAACATGGGCATCTGCCAATCATCCTAGTTATCTATCAAGATTTGGCCATCAGAGGATTCCCACATGGCAAAGTGGCTAACGTATCCACCAGAGATCTCGGACGGTGGACACAAGGCAAAATCGAGATGACCGTTTCCATCAAGTGCACTTAAGCATCCATAATGTACCCGCCTTTTATTACAACTCCAATGGCCGAATCCGAGAAGGCCGCGATGTTATCGCATATAACGTCGCCCAATCGCCTCCTATGACAAGCTAGGACGCAAGAACGCACTGAGGCGTGCATTCGGGGTTGCGTCACGTGTCGTGCGCTATTACGCGTGAGCACGTGATAAGGGTGGGCAGGGAGTGTTGTTCACGCCCCGCCAAGTCTGTGTACCGTATTCCATGTGGGACTGTCTCTTTTACCCTTGGGTTGCTCGTGGGTAGACATTCCATGTAATACTTTAAAGCGATCAGGTTGCTGTAAAATCCTTCGCAGAAAATTTGGATTAAGGGTGTGGTGTTAACATGCAGAATGAGGTTATAGGGAATATAATCCATTTTTAAAGCTTCATTTTTGAAAAAAAAAAATGTCTTAAAAACAATGTCAAATGGTTTTATAATTATAAATTTTTACGGTATCTGATAAAATATGTAAATTTCAATTTAGGCCTTCAATTCAGTTTTTACAGATTTCTCCTTTGATCCCTTGTATCATCACTGAATCCATCTCTTAATCTATAAAGATTTTATAAACAAACAAATATATTTTCTAACACATACAAATACATATAACATTTTTTTTGTCATATAAAGATGTATTCAAGTTGAATTTCTTTAATCAAATATCTTAATGTTTTATATATTTTTAAATTCCTTAATTTTGAAATACATTCTACATTATTAAATAAAAAAAATCATAGAACTGTAAAAATATCATAGACAAACATTTTGTTTTTGGTTTATGATTAAATAGAATTTCTAAAAATTGTAATACCTATTGTATTAGAAAACTCTCGCACTGCATGTTAGCATTATTTAGATTTCTAAAATGCAAACTTAATAATCAATGAATACTAATTTAATTGCAACGATTTCGAAATAAAGTGAGGGACAAAAAAGGATTTTACGTAAGAAATTTTAATTAGGCAATTGCAGTTTTCTTTCTAATTAATTTTGATAAAACTTTAACTTAAAAAAACAATTTTTATACATTCAATTTTAAAAATAATATTAGGTACAATTTCAAAACCATTCAATCAATAAATAAATTCAAGAAAATATAAAAAATAAAGAGAATAATATTTTTTATACAATTTATACCTACTTATGAAAAACAATATGACTTTTATTTATAAAAGAAATTTGTAACACAAATTGTAGAAAAGAATACGAAATTGTCTAATATAAAAAATGCTTTTGGTCCAAAAAGAACCAAAATATCACTTCAGATATTTTTAAAAATTTTTTCATATACATTATCCTTAAAAGTGGTATTCTTTTCATAAGCTACGTTTAAATATTGCCATCAATTGCTTCTTAAATATCTTACATAAATGTAACTCACAAATGTTTCGCCTCTTTTGGGCTTTGTTTTCCAATAGAATACCAAAATATATGTTGGTATTAGGATTTATTAATATACATTTTTTTAAGAAAAGCCTAGCCTAGAAACTACGTTAAGTATTGCAATCAAGAGTTTTTTTATATAGTTAAGAAAAATTGTATTATCCTAGAAGCTTTGTTTGGTTAAATATTGTCATCAAATGTGTCTCAAATATCTTTTATAATTACAACTCATTATTCTTTTACTCCATTCAAGTCCTATTTTCCTCTACAATAGCAAAGTATTCTTTGGTGTTAGGTTTTTTTTAATATATATATTTTTAAAAATTATATTATCTTAGGAGCAATGTTGGTAAAGTATTGTCATCAGTTTTTTCTAAAATAACAATCTATAACTCTTTTACTCCATGCAAGGCTTGTTTTCTTATACTATGCCAAGATATTTTTTGATGTTGAGTTTTTCATGTGTATTTAAAAATTATATTATCCTAGAAACTAAGTTGATTGCCGTTTCTTATAAATCTTCTATAAATATAACCCATACCTGATTCTCCACATTCTGGCTTTGCTTTCCTTTGCAATAGCAAAGCATTATATCGTGTTCGGAATTTGAATATATATTTTTTAGAAAAGTTATGTTATTCTAGAAACTACGTTTCTTAAGTTTTACCGTCAGTTGTTTCTAAAATATATTTCATAATTACATCCCGAAATTCTTCTATTTCATTCAAGTCACGTTTTCCTAAAACTCTTCCTTGGTGTTAAATTTTTTTCACATATATATATTGTTAAGAAAAATTATATTATCCTAAATGCTTTGCGGTAAAGTATTGTCATTAATTGTTTCTAAGATTAATTTTAAAATTACAACCTATAATTCTTTTACTCATTTCATGACTTGTTTTATTATACTATCCAAAATCTTTCTTGACGTTAAGTTTTTCATACATATTTAAAAATTATATTATCTTAGAAATTACGTTAGTTAGGCATTGCCATTAATTATTTATCAAATACTTTTTTATAAATACAAACCATAACTGCTTCATCTTATTCGGTCTTTGTTTTCTATCCAATATCAAAACATTCATTGATGTTACGTTTTATTTTTAATATACATTTTTAAAAAAATATTATACTGGAAGCTTTATTAGTTAAGTATTGGCATCAATTGTTTCTCAATATCTTTTACGATTACAACCCATAATTTTTTTACTTCATTCAAATCTTGCTACCCAATGCAAAACCAAAGTAGTTTCGCTCTACAAAGACACGTGAGGAAAGGAAGGGGGGGGGGAAGGATGGAGAATGGTTTTCAGTTAGAGGAGAGGACAACTATTTTCCCATTTCCAAGCTGCTGTCGCGCAGAAATTCGAAAAATGTTTAAGATTGCAAAGAGGGGGGGGGGGCGAGTAAACCAAAGCATTAAAAAAAATTCTCATTGGGATTAAAGAATGGAGAAGACGAATTTTTTCGTGTGTTTCTCTGGGATAAGAAAATAGTGAAAAGAAGAGGAAAATCTGCCGGCGCATCTCGACCCCCCCACTTTTTCATTCCTTTTCAGCCTTACCCACCCCATTTCCAAATTTTTTTTTCCTTCTTTTAACTCAGCCTCTATCCTTTAAAGGAAGGACTAAAGTCGAGCCTAAGTAAAAGTCAACGGCTTTTATCCATGGACTATTTTGAGAAGGAAAAAGGAGTGAGTCATATGAGAACAAAAATTGTATCTAGTGTAGAATGCATAATGGGGAGTTGCAAAAGAACTTTGCAAAGAACATTTCAAATTGTGCTTTCGAAAGATTGGTTTGCATCTAAAAATATCAGGAAATTCAACGAGTCTTTCATAGCAAGCCCATGAATGCTTGCTGCGTTAAAAATAGATATAGTTCCAAAAGTGGTTTCCCTTTTTTTAAACCTTAAAAGGGATTAATAGTAGAAAAAATACTGAGAAATTTTACTTTGAATGGCATTTGACTGCATTACACACAAAAACATCCTACTGAATGCTTGCAGAAATGATTACATAAAAAGATTGTGATGGTCTTATGTTGTAGATGTCGATCATGATTTTGTGAATTTGTTGCAACAGTCTTATGCCGTAAAATACTGATGCTCGCTGATCTAACATGCTTGGTTATGCTGTAAAAACTTATTAATACTGCACTAATATCTTTACATGAACTTCTGTTTGTCTTCTACGCCTGTATGGTACATATCAAGCATAATTCCTTGTAGGTGGCATAATGTGGTTTTGCTTCATAAAATCTCTACGCTCACTTATCCAATATGATAATATTAGAAAGTAATTTTTTCTGAAATATGCTTTTAACAAATCTTCTGTCTCAATGCCTTCATGTTGGCTATCAAACGTGATTCCACGTATTTGACGCAACATTGCTTCAGCTCGAAAATCCAAACGCTTACTAATCTAATATGGTTATAATACAGAAAGCAATTAATTCTATAATAATGTCTTCAGATGATTTTCTACTTTGAATTTAATGTCTTTAAATATCAAAATAATGTTCTGTATTTATTTTCACTGTAAAGTTTTATATCATAAATATTCTGACAATTACTTGTCCAATAGGATATTATTAGAAAGTAACTATCGTTCGAAGATGTCTTCAACTGATCTTCTGCCAGCTATGTCATCAATTATTTCTGCTAGCTATACAATGGCTTCAAAAATCAAAATATAATGCTCCTGTGTAGTTTCTGCAGCTTGCCCCAAAAAATTAAAATGCTCTGTAAATCTAATATGGTTAAATTATAGAAAATAATTGATTCTGAGCAATATCTCGAACTTATCTGTCTTTTAATGTTAATTCCTTCATTATAGAAATCAAATTTATTTGTGTATGTTTGACGCAGTATAACTGTATTTGACTTTTGCAAGATGTATCCCTATATTCATGCATTCATCGAACATGATTATGTAGAATATCTAATGTAGCAATATTTTGAACTTATCACACATCTAATATTCATTCTGGTTTTCAAGCTGTGTTTATAGTTTTTACGAATAACGTTCAATAATATATTCATTGCAGAATTTATGCAGTTATTAATATATAAGTTTAATTTCTTTAAACAGAGAGGAGGGCAAAGTTATTTTGTGTCCATAAATGTTACCCATTTAGAAAAGATTTAATTCTTTTTTATAAGAGAAAGAAAAATTGTCTGTATATTAAAAATGTGTCATATTCCTTTATTCTGAAAAATTATAAATCTTATCATAAGAATGTCAACAACTTAAGCATCGTACCTGAATGTATACAAGAAATGAATTATCACTTACCAAAATTAAAGCTAAATCGTTTAAAAACGACATGATTTGTTACATAAATCGAAGAAAATCTAAATTATTAAGTGGATTTTTATTTGAACCATAGGGTAATACATCCCCAAAATGGAAAGCGTAGTCTAAGTGCCATAATATGAATAGAAAAGCAGTTAAAAGATGACTTGGACGATAGAAATTTCATCCATTTCTTAACAAATAATTTTTTAATCATTTCATATTTTTCATGAAATTTTCATATTTTTTTCTTATTAAGTAAACTAACATAATGTTGACATTGAAGAAGTTCCAAAAAAAAAGTGTCACAATTTAGTAAAATTTAAAATCTTATCAGAACAACGATAAAAGTTCCATTAATTATCAGGAGCTCTAATTTATTTAAACTTATTTCATAAAGTACCAAAGGTAATCAGCAGGATACTCATAGGGAATGATTCTGCATGGTCGTTATTTCTCTACTCTGACAATTACTCCATGAATAATTGGACTTTGAAAAACTCCTCGGAGACTTTCCCTTCCTTTTGAAGTTTGGGACGAAGCTGTTAATCTCTGGCAAACGGCGTAATATTTCTAAAACTTCTCGCACCAACTTGGCACCGAAACGAATCATCAGGGATTGTCCAGTGTAACTTAATTTTGCAGCAGAATCAGAAGGATTAAGCCTGTCGCGAAAGGCAAACACCATACGGTCAATAGTTCTTCGTAATTACCATACGGAAAGCTGGAATTTGAACGGAGAGTTCGGCTTGAAACTTCCCAAAAGCATACATCAACAATTTCTCGTAATTTCTTGGTCTCAAGGGTCCCCGGGTAACGATTACACCCTTTCTCGTTGAATGCAGCATATTTTGCTGTTCTAGAATATTCATTCTAATTTAGGTCAAAGGACAGGTCGGGGTTCAAGAACTTATTTCGATGCTCTCCTGCTCTGCATTTTAAAGTAATATGAATGACGATCAAAGGTTTGGTCATGTTAATTGAAGTTCGAAGTTGAGTAGGTGATATGCGGAAGGTGTTACGGTATGTGTAAAACTTTTGCCGACATTAATAAGTGCCCATCTTATATGGATATTTGAACTGACCCAAACGGACGTCGAGCGACGCGCAGTGCATAATAAAGTTGATGAACTTCCTTGTTCTGTTTGTACTTTGCCGGCATGCTTGGATGGTGAAGTTAGAGTAAAACTGAACTTAATGTTCTCTTATTCCTTTGTCAAGGAAAATTTGGTGCTCTTATCTAAACTTATAGACATTTCATTGCGATGCAAGTCAATCATCTTAAAATTTAGGAAGGTAGCCTCCTTCCTGATAATCTTGATTAAACAGATTTATTTTTTAGGCAATAAAATGATTAATATCGAATGCAGTTTCGAAAAAATTTCAATCTGCTATTTGATTAGACGCAAAAGCGTGTATTTAACTGAATTAGTCAATTACAAATGATTGAGGTGCAAATTTAAAAAAAAAAGTTCTGTACTATGAAATAAGTGCAGAAGCAAAATTTTACTTCTGATATAATGTCCAAAGAATCTAGTTTTTAAATATATACTTATAAATAAAGCTCAGTGTGTGTGTGTGTGTGTGTGTGTTGGCGCTCTACAGGCCAGGTCATTTGACCTACAGCTACCAAATTTGATACATGTATACCTTAGAGGTCAGGAATGTGCACCTGGGGTCTCTTTTTTTGAATTTTTAATTACAATTTTAATTATTAATTAAAAACTAACTTTCCGCCAAAAAAAATCTTCCATTTTCCCCATCGCTAAATGAGTAAGACTTCAGTTTCTTTTTTTTTTTTCCAGCATTAATGAGGCTAGAGTTAACATTTTTCGGCCGATTATTTCAAACGATTCTGTTTATTTTCTTAATGTTTTATGCATTTAAAATTAAACATTGTTAATTAATCGATCTTTCAGATTCATTCTGAAATACTTTTGAATTAAAATAACACAGAATAAAGGAAATTAAAAATGTCTATTCTGCATAGCCCAACTCGCGTAGAAAAATTCACGCATTTGCGTTACCGTAACTGGCGTTGAAAATTCACGCATGCGCATTGTGTTCTGATTTATTGACAATATTATCAACGCATGATTCTTGATTTAAATTATTTTTAGGTTAGTTGCATGCTTTTGTAGTTAAATTGTATTTATGTTAGTTATATATTTTTTTGTATATGCTTATAGTTTTAAGTACATCGTTTTTTATGTAATGTTTTTAAACCTGTTTTCGATCTATTATTTTAAACGATTCGTTTTATTTTCTTAATGTTTGATGCATTTAAAATTAAAAATTGTTTATTAATCGATCTGTTCATGATGAATCTGTAGAAAATTTTGTTGACAAATTCTTGAGATATAACATAAATTAAGAAAGATATTCTTTAGTGCCCATAAAGTTTAAACGCTCAGTGACTCTGTTATCAGTAATCATTATAAAAAAAAGCTTCGTTTCAGTAAAAAATATTATTATATTAATTGCAGATCAATTCTTTCCACTTTAATTTAAAGCATAAATTCTACGAGAGCTAACAGAAAACTAGAGAGATACATATTACGTTATGACTGAAGGCCTTTATAATATTATGAGTCAATTATATGACTATCAAAATTTGAAGTTTTAAAATATTTTGATGAAGAATCTATTAAAGTTGGAATTACGTAAAATATTTAATTATTAAAATTTAAACTAACATTAAGACTGGCGAACCGGCTGGTCGCCAAAGGCGGCTAGTCTAGATTTTAAACTGGCAAAAGTATGCGATTGAATATTTTGATGTTATGATGGATTTCCTCATAATATTGTTTTAGATTAAAACCAAAGTCAATTTTAAAAAAATATTGAAAACAAAGAAAAAAAATACACTCAATTGAAATTGATATCATTATAAAGAGTTTTTTTTCCTTCTTTTTTCTTTTTGAATTTAAGATAGTACAAAAACCCTTTTAGTGAGATAATCGCTTTGGAAGATATGATCATCAATTTGTATAGGCAATTCAAAACGATTTCCCATTTGGTGACGATTTAAGCCTATTTTCGTCCTCGATTACACTTTAATACTTGTTTCTGACTTTTTTATTTCTTTTGTATAATCTCTCTTCTAACTGGGAATGGAGTTTTTAACTCCTCCCTCCTCTGAGAATTTCCGATAATATTTTTTAGCTTCCTAATTAATTAAGGTAGATGTTAAATTAAGTGTAGCTACAAACCTTTGAATGAAGCAGTCTAAAACGTTTGTTTGACACTTTGTATACATCTGAATGTTGTCTACAATCATATTTAAAATCTATATATTCATCTAAATTTTCACATGAACAATGACAAGCAATCAGGCAGAATTTTCATTACTGTATTTCATTCGCAATTTTTCAGAAACCTGTAACTTTAATGGAAAATCAGCATACTAAATTAGATGCTTGTAGCTTACGGAGTTTTTTAGTTACTGTATGCATGAGTAGATTTAATTCCAAAAATATATTTTTCGAAGTCAAGCAGGTCTAAAGTATGTTGATTCATTACATTCTTAGTATCCACAATTTTTTTTTTATCCGTTATAATATTATGTCTTTGTGTATTTCGCATTTCGAAAAAGTAAGAAAAGCAAACATTCAGTCTTCTAATATTAAACTAATTATGAACAATCACTGATTATAAACAATCACTGATAATTATACACAATCATCAATTTAATACATTTACTAATCATAATCACTACTAAACTGACTGGTGATTATGAATAATCACTGATAATTATACACAATCATCAATTTCTTATATTTACATCAATATATACAAAAAGCAGATTGTCTAATATTTTTCGAATCATGTATCTCGCACCAATTTTGTATCATGTAAAAAATATAGTTGAGAATGAATGTCTTGTAGACATTCATTCCAAATTATATTTTTTGACAGATTAAAAGCAAGAGCATCTATACGGGACTCTTTAAAACTTTCTCGTATACTTCTTAAGAAATGCGTTTTCCATTTATCTCATGATCTCCCTATATATCTTGGACGAGGCCGTGAACATTAATAGTTCTCAGATTTTTATTTTCAAAGCTCCTCGCATCAACACTTTGTGCTCCATAGTGTCAAATAGAAGACTGAAATCAAAATTTGATCCAGAAAATTGTAATTTTTGTTGTAAGATCACATAGCAAATTTTATTTATTTAAAGTTTTTGGCTTTTTGAGTTATTTGTTTAAATGAATATGAAAGCACAAACGGTCAAACTTTTGGCAGATTTTACTCAAAATTCGATATAGATCTTTTTATAGGTTATGTAAAATTATATACAAGATTTCCTTTTTTACTGTTTTGTGTCATAGTTTTTATACAATAAGTAAAAAATGAATACTTTTACGGGACTTGTTTTAAAACTCGATAGTAGAGATGGAGGACAATATTTTTTTATTACAAAATTTCAACTACATTTTTAAGCATATGCATATATTATTGAGGATATCCTATGCTTAATTGAGTCGCAAAATAAAAATATATATATATTATCAATCAAATTTTTATTAAATATCCAGTACAAAAAGACATTTGTAAAAGATTCTTGGAAATAATTATTCTTAAAACTTGATGACATTATCAGAGAATGTTTCGAAAAAATAAATAATTCGTAAAGAGGAGATTCAACTTGTTATCTGTTTTTGACGAGTATACTCGTCATGGAAAAAGTATAACATTTTGCGCTATGACGAGTTTATTAGTCAAGAGTAGTAAGCAGTGATAATTTGCGTTTTGAATTACCATTTTAGTAAAGACTCAAACATATTCTTCAATTTTAAGATGTTTAAAATATTTTGAGGCCATGTCGAAGTCAAAGGGGCAAATAAAAGATTATTAGTTATTATTATTAAAAAAATCTGCATGTAATATGAATAGTTTTTCTTAAATGTATCGCTGTGTTGTATTAGTCATCCAATTATTTTGTGTTTATTTTCATTCATATGCAAAAAAAAAAAAAAAAAATGTATGTTAATTTAAGTAAATAAATAAATGCGATTATTGAAATAAAAAATAAAAGTCATTTCATTACAACATAATTTCATATTACACATACTGTGTTTCACGAGTGTACTCGTCATCTCTAAATTTTTGCGATAAAATTTAGATACGTATTTTCCGAGGAGGTTGAAACAGTGAACTGCTTAAGAGGAGATTGCTAGATCGGTGTCATTTTTGTCCTCCAACTGCAGTTCAAAATTAGGATATGTCTCCCAAAGTAGCCAAACTGATGTTTCAGAATGGAGCTTGATATAACAGACTAAACTCTCCTTTTTGAGTCTTTTTTTTTTTTTTTCACCATTCACCATTATTACTTTTTCAAATGCAAAATATACAAATAGCAAGTATTGAAATCATCAAAAAAATTAAAATGTAGATTTTGACGAATGTCCGCGTTTTGTTTTCTCTGAGACCGAAACACATATTTATACAAATTACAAAACTTAGTGCACAGATTTAGCTTCCAAAATGCAGCTTTTTATCTAATTTTGAAACAAATTCCTAAAAGGTTTGGCTACCTTTAAGGTCTGTGCTTTCACATGGAAGTAAATACCGTGATTTCAAGCACGTAAATACATGGTAAGTTTAGTTTAGTTATATTAACGTCCCGTTTTGAAACAAGACTGTGATTATTTTCGGAACGGACTTCGTAATTTTGAACCGCTATCAGATGACGAGGACAAAGCCTGAGCTGGCACCTCCTCTCCACTCCACGCCACACCACGCTAACGGGAGAATTTTGGCCCTGACGGATTTGGTGCGCACCAGACCCGCTTACAAGACGGTTTTTCGATGGAATCGAATAACGAACCTCACTCCGGATCCGCCCTCCATTTCCGAGGTCGAGACCTTACCACCAGGCCACCGCGGCCCCGTAAATGTATGATAAATATATGCACACAATTTTTTTTTCAATTTTATCTTCTAAAGTATAGACCTAAACATATTCTAAGTAAGTATAAGTAAAAGTAGTGTATAAAGTATAAAGTAGTGTTATTAGTTTTCCGCTGTTTTGTCTATTAGCCTGTAAACAAGATATTTGAAAGACGGAAAAGATAAAAGAATAATATTTGGTATTGGTTCTGGGAAATTCTGAATCTAATAAATTTTGTTCGAAATCCGATTATAGTTAGTCTGTAGAACGAAACAGAAATGACCTTACAGTAAATGACACATTGCATTAAAAGCCAATGATGTAGATTGATGAAAATTAAGTGTGGTTTTATTACTGTAAGCTTGGATCTATATTATAAAATTTTGAATACATTTATCGAAAAATTGATTGCCTGCTGATATATTGATTCATGTGGATATAGCGCTATAATTAATTATAAAAGCTTAATGCGCTAACTATGATACATTTCTTATTATTTTGTACAGAAAATAAAATGAATTTACTGAATCATAGTCCAGGAAACTTTCTAATAATGGAGACGAAGTTTACTGAGCAATTCTAAAAGTTTATCCGATTTTGCTATTCGTGATGAAAATGTTTATTAGATTTTTGAATTATTAGTCGAAACAGCTAACTTTGAAGATGGGAGATTTATTTATTATATTATTGTGGAAATTTATTGGATTTTTATCAATAGAACTGATAGTCCATCATCAAATAACTGAATTAATTATAGTGGCAGCAATTATCCTTCATTAATTTAACTGTAAACTTTACTAACGTTAATTGTTACTTTATATGTTTATAACATGTAAAGTAGGGCACGACATTAATTTAAGGAATTGGAAAAGGCTTTAGTTCATACCATCCTTTTTAAAGTCTTGAAACAGCACATTATAGTTTAAATCATCTGTCTGGAATAGGGTAAAGGAAATTCGATTAACCATTTGCATTTTTGGGTAAGGTTAGCCCCATTTCCAAAGCAAACATCAGAAACTATCTCACCAATAAGGAATTAGATTATTGTTGCTAAAGGTTTAATGAATTTTTTTTCTGACATCTCGCTAATAAGTAATAAGTACACATGGCACTTGTCATAGACAAACCCGCTGTCGAAGTCGGCGATTTTAAGCCGAGTTTTAGCATCTCTTGTTTCAGTAGCGCCATCTTGAGTCAAGAGTATATCTTAGCTACAACGAGTAACAGCCCTTTTCACGGGGTGGACTTCAATCGTACATTTCATTCACAGTTCGCAGTTTAGACCTGAATCAGAGAACGATCACCTCTGATCCAGTACTCCCAGTGCTACTGTTCCGACTTGGAGGATTTTGTGTCTACGACAGATTTATGCGTCCATCAGCCACCATATACCCGGAGAGTCTTCAGCTGGTGTGATACGGACTCACAACCAAAAGGATGAGAATCCAACGCCCTCCCAACCAGGCTATCTCGGCATATTTATTACTGATAATAGTAGTTAGCTTTGAATGTTATATTGTTTTTGAAAGTATTAGTTTTCCCAATGCAGTTGAAAGCATATCATTTGAAGTATTGAGAGTTGTAATAGTTATCTATGATTAAGTTTGTTTACTGTTTTAAACATCTAAAGATCTGATATTAATTTAAAATTCCTAAAATTCCTAAGTCGATATATCTTTCTAAAAATCGGTGAAGCAACACATTTCAATCCATCTTCCTCAGCGCGGTCCTCCAGCTTGTAATGGCAGGGCGCAAATTTGGTTAAGCGAATACATTTTCCGTCAGGGTTAACCACATTTCCAAGAAGACATAACGAACTATCTCTTCCACAAAGCACTTTAATATTCGATATATTTTGGAATCCTAATGACTTACGCCCAGGGCGCTCTTACAATCTACGCAAGCTATGCTCTCTCCTTCTCTATTTACTCCCCCCCCCCCTCCGTCCTTCCTATGACGACCATCCTCTAGAGAAGGAAATAGAACTAAATAAAATAGAAAAAAAAAGGAACAGGAAAGGGGGAAAAAAATAAGGTTCTGAAATTTCGTCGAAGAAGAAGTAGAAGTCACAGCGGCAAAAGCAGCAGACGAGATGACGTTTGGAATGCTGAATTATTCATGAGGTAAGTGCAGAAGTCGTTTGGACCGAATGGCGCCCCCTGTCAACAGAATGAAAGGGGGCCGGGGAGGGGTAGGCGTGGGAGTAAAAGGGAGTTTTCGGGATAAGGATGACTTGTGAAATCCGACTCCAGGATTTCGGGAGATTTTCATGCACTCACACATCCCTCCCCATACTTCTATCCATTCCCTCCTGGAAGCACACAGTGGCAGAGTCAGTAACACACAGTGATAGCTACCCAATAAGAATTTCTCTTTGTGCCCTCCATTGCCTGGCGAGATCTGCCCGCTGTTGATTTGCCAGATCACATAAAGGTGATAAGGGAATTTTGATTTCTAATTCTACCTCACGGAGGTGGAAAGAGTTTGAGAAAAAAAAATAAGCTGACACAAGCTGATAAAGGAATTTTGATTCTCTGGAATGAAATTATTTTGTACCGATGTGGCATCGGTTTTATCAAATGCCGATAAGAATATATTAGATGCCTCGTGATGAACTGCGATATTTTTTCGTTTAGAATAAAAATGGAAGTCTTTCATAGCAAGTTCTTTGTTTAAATTATAAAAAAAACGGCTTAGGTTTGGAAAAAATTGAAAAAGATTTTTCTTTGTGTAATTAATAAATGAGACTTCATTGTCATATGACAAATATAATTATGCAACTTATCTTATATTTAACTTTTCTGAGAAACTAATTACTTCTAATTCATTTCTAATCACAAAATCGGTCTGTATCTGAATATATATATATATATGCACATACATTCACTCTTTTTGGATACAGGATGAATTTTTGAATATAGTTCATACAAAAATCTTTTAAAAACTTCTAAAAAATAAAGATTTTATTTGATTATGAAAAAGAAGAATAAAGTTTTTTTTAAAAGAGATCATCTCTCTATTTCAGAAATTTATGAAAAGTTTTATCGCATAAATACGCGTCAACCACTCATTATTTACGAATATTTAGTTCTTGCATATATTGCCATAATCAAATTTTTATAATAGTTTCAATGCTTGACATCGAAGTACTTGAAAAAATAAATTACCAGTTATTAACTAAAAAATTTCAAGCTACTGCATTCAAAGCTTAAGACTTCCCTTAAATTTAGTTTTCTTTTTTACAATATTTTTACGATATAATTTAATGTTATTTATATTATATTTCAGATTGAAAATACCTTTATCACTCTGTATAGGGAATCAAGTGCTTCCTGGGCTATCATTTAAAATCAACGAAAGTATTCTCTCCTTATTTTTCTTTTTATCATTCTAATATACTTAAACAATCAGCACCTTCTCCCCTGTTCTTCTTTTAACCTCCTCCTGAATGTTACTCCTGAAGGAGGAGAATCCTCGAAAGTCTCGGCAGTCCGCAAGTGAAACTCTTCCTCTTTCGCCTTCCTTGTATTTTAAGGAAGTATGACGAGTTTTATGCTCCCTAATTAATGAAGAAAAAGGAAGAACCATTTTGGATGCCATTCTTTCTAACAATTAAAATTTAAATGTTACTTAGATTTAGAGATATATTTTTTTTCCAACTTTGTGTTTTAAATTTTTATATTTATTTAAGTCGTTGCCTTTCTGAATCACGCAGTGATTCCCAAAGTGACCTTTGTGAATCAAGGTCACATATAGGAAAATATACTAACCATCAAAGCACCCTCTCCTTTAAAAGATTTTTTTTTTTTTTGTAAAATTTAATACACATTTCTACAATTCTGATGAAAAATCTGTTTACCAGATTTCATCTATATAGCTCTATGCGTTTTTAAGTACTTTTACACATTGTTTGTTACACATTGTTTGTCGTTTTTTTATATGTAGGCACGTTAATTCACATGTCTCAATAAAATGAAAATCGAATTCGCACATACACGAATAACCAGATTTCCTTTAGGCGGATTTTGTTTAAAATTTGAGTTTTTGTCACAATTCACAACGTTTATTCATGGTTCACTCATTAATTCACACTTCGTTCGTTTATTCACATGTTTCGTTAAAATGGAATAATCGTGTTCACACGTACACGAAGAGTCATATTTCCTTTTAACGGATTTTATTTGAAATTTATCAAAAATTCCACATTAATTCGTGGTTCACTCGTTTATTCATGTTTCGTGAAAATGGAATAATTTGTGTTCACGTGTACATGAACAATCAAATTTTTCTTAAACGAATTTCGTTTAAAGTTTGAATTTTCGTTGACACGTTTATTCGTACTTCACTCGTTGATTCACACGTTTGCTCGTTAATTCACATGTTTTGTTAAAATGGTACTCGTGTTCACAAGCACATGCACAGTCAGACGCCCCTTTGGCAGATTTCGTTTAAAGTTTTATAGACTGCAAAAAGTTTGGAATTAAGACTATATGCCGAATTTCATTGCTCTAGTAAAATATATTTTTGAATTATCATATTCGAAAAACAGATTACAATTCCAAAATTCTGTTGTTGTTTTTTTGTTTGTTTTTTTTTACTCATAGCTAAAATCAATTAATCTTTTTTTAATACTTTCTTTTCAAATATTTTGCATACCAAAATTTAAAAATACATTAACTCAATAAACTGAAACAGCTTTTCCAAATATTAGATTTTAAAATAATACAAATACTTTGTAATATTTTTTACGATATTATTGAAAGTTCTCAATGTGGTACAATACTCTGCCTCTATATCATATAATATTTGGTGCTTTCTCAAAATTTCCATTTAAAAAGGCATTACTGCCAGGAAATAAAACTGTTTATTTTGCTAACAATAAACATAAAATTTAATCAAAGGGAAAGGCATTTTAAGAGTTTAACTTGAACTCGAAGAATATTATAATTCAGATCTTTCAGAATCCCCACAAAGAGCATTGCTTCATAATTATTCTTTATCAAATAATATTTAGCTGAGCCTCTATCGTTCCCTTTCTAAACAGTGACCACAACTCTTAGCTCCACCCACCCTGCCCATGCTCACAAAAGCAGCCACCTCCTTTGATAGAACATCCCTCAAGAGAGAAGGGCAGTGCAGAAAGGGTTGTTTCCAGCACGTAATCGCCTACAGACCGTAAAAGCCTTATTCGGGGGGGGGGGGGGGTAAGAATACACGTCTACACCAAAGGTGTTCCGCTAATGCCTCTAAATCGAACGCGCCGAGCTGTGGTCAATTGCTGGGGTTTTCCAGCATCTCCTCACTGCTGCGGCACCTTCCGGACTCATAAGGTTCGGGGAATGGGGCGAGTGCAAAGGATTGTTTTCGGTATTATTGGTGAGAAGCGGAGGAGGTACCAAGATGCAATTTCAGATCATATCTACTGCATTCTTTTACAGAAAATGTTAAGAACTAACTGCACTAGATGATAATGAATAATTTTGCGCAAAGCAGTAATTAATCTTTTAAATCTGGTATTTGTAGGAGAAAATTTTACTTTGTAGTACAGAATATTAATTTCAACTCTGGAAAAATAGTATTTTTGGAAGTTAATAATTCTGAATCTAATTTTATTGTAATGTTAAATGTTTCTCATGGATTTAACGCTATCGAACTACAGCAATAGAGTTATCAAATTATGTTGTTGACCTGCAACGTAAATGCCTAACCTCCAGATGTTATTTTTCTGTTTAGAGTTTTCAATAATCTATTTAAATTATGCATTTTGATGTCATGCACAAAATCTGAAAAAGTAGTTGATATGGTTTATAGGATTTACTTGGTCAGGATCCAGGTTTGTTTCTAAACATTTGATGTTAAAGCTATCTAGAATATGACTATTTATCAAGTATTTAATTGAATAGCCATTTGAAGGCTTGGAAAATAAATGGCTAGTTCTGAGATTATAATTTCTCTCAGATGATAGTTTTTCTGAGATGATAGTTTTTCCACCCGAAATTTCATATATTAAAAAAGTTGTTCTTTAATTGTATAAACTTTGCAATATCTTGATCCAGAATGATCAATTAAGAGAATAGCGTAACAAATCAATTCTTTATGTACATTTTTATATATGCATACAAAAAATACTTGTTCTCATCTAGGTTAATATTATTTACAAAAATCGCATAATAGTTGAGATAATTCCTCGATCAAATCGAGGAATAAGTCATACACACACACACACACACACACACACACACACACACACACACACACACACACACACACAAATGTTAACAGGCTGTTATCTCAAAACGCTACTATAGGAGAAGCTCCAAAAACATGCCGATCTTTATTGGGTGGATCCTAACACAGAAACCCGAATCACACAGAGATTCTCAAAAAATCAGGAGTGATTTCTTCGGACACCGATATCTCTCCGAATTCCATTTCGACTCCTCTCACTGCTCTCCTCTCTTCTCCCCAACAAAACAAAAATACCGCATTTTTTTTCCGTCATATCTCCGCCTCCGATTTTCTTATTGGTGAACTTGAGTTCCTTATCATCCAATAGCTGCTCAATAATGCTTCCTCAGTGGTTTCCGGTCGATCTGTTAATGATCTATCTTTGTAGTTGACACCTCCCGAACACATGTTAATTATAATCAATTCACAGCTAACACCGGCTGAAGTTCACCTGAGTTCGACACTTAATGACAATGATTTCTGGTGATTGATCTTTTCTTGAAGATTTGAAGAGTCTCTTCATAAGGAAAAACATTTTAGCATCTGGGTGTTTTGACGTTCTTCTCCCTTGGATATGATGGATCTATTTGAAACGACGAGACACACATTTATGGCCCTTTATCTGGATACAACAAATGAACAGACATAATGACTCTACTAGTGAAAAGGACCCACACCTAGTAGTTCGTAGGCGCTTAACTATATATGGGAAAACGGGTAATGTTATATCTGGTCTGAATGCTAGTTACCATGTGAGGGAAACGGAGAAACGTTACAACTGAAATGGCATTCATATTTCTCTTATAAAAAGATTAAGCCGTTTCGTTAAGATTTAATAATCTCAACAGATAGGTTTGTCTGCAGACACATGATTCCAAACTCCACTAAAATATGCCAATTTATCAAGCCATTTGATTTAAAAAATATATTTTGATACAAATATACTTTGGAGGGTCAGAATGTGCACCTTTGGGGGATTTTTTTAGAAAATTTAATTAATTACAAATTAGGCAAGCTTTTGCCATTGTGACCGCTATAAGGGTCAAAAACATTTTAAAGAGAAAATCAGATTTTTAGATAATTTTAAAATTTAAAAAAATAATTTTTTTGATGATAGTAATTTATTTACCCTGATTTTTTTTTCTGAATTTTACCAATTTAAAAAAAAAAGATTTTATCAGATTTCGATTATTTTCCCGAGGTTTGATTGCATGATATTTTCCTCATTGTTGAAAGTCAACCCTGCTGTTTATTTTTTTATGAGGAAAGAGAAGTCGCAATACCGTAAAATAAAACGAGGAGAGAAGATGGCTTACTTGGATAGCTATGTATTTATAGTATTATGATGTCACAGGATTATACTACATTAGGAAGGTCTGTTTAGAATTAAATGGTGCAAATCAATAAAATAACACTGCTATAATGTCTTTCATAATATTTTATTTAAGAATTTTTTATTAATGGAGAAATTAAATAAGTCAAATTAATAGAAATGCTACAACGTCTTTCCAGAAAGAGTATTCTACAAATATATCACTCATATCAGAGATAAATCACTCATATTTCGTATTACAAAATTGAAACATTTTAAAGTCAAAACTTTATTCTTCCATAAATGCCATTCTACTTTCTACCGCAATTGGCTACAAATAATAATCGCCAAAATATCTTGCCCGAGAACTTTTGTACAAAATGGAACATGAAAAATGTCTCATCCATCTTATTACGGTAGACCTGAAAAATTTTAACGCTAAAAATTTATTCGCAGATAAATATCATACTTTTTTTTTCTACCACATTTGGCTACAAACAATAATCGCCAAAATACTTTACCCAAAAGTGGTTGTACGAAACTGGACATCGAATGGTATCTCACCGGCTATCTACAGCACGTGGTGGAAACTTTTACCACATCACTCCATCTTGTGCCTTTTTCCCGCTCTCTCCCCATTTAACATTTCTCTCACGATCCAATTTCTTAAGAAGGCCCACCTTCCTACCTACTATAAAAGAAGGGGAAAGCTG
The DNA here is from genome assembly GCA_026543865.1 of Argiope aurantia. Classification (NCBI taxonomy): domain Eukaryota; kingdom Metazoa; phylum Arthropoda; class Arachnida; order Araneae; family Araneidae; genus Argiope; species Argiope aurantia. The sequence continues at coordinate 916,173 of JAPMOR010037475.1, read as the reverse complement.
GAACAAGATTAGGGACAGAATTGGCCCATTACTAGGTCTGCTCTAATCCAATTTGGCCGGACTGTACGGGCTGAGTGACCTGTTGGGGAGGGGTTGAAATAAAAAGGGCCGGTCTCTTTCGATTAGCAGGGGCTACAACACTCCGAACATCTCTCTTTGCCTTCCGTCCGGGTGTCTTCTTTAGGGAAAGAGAAAATGGTAGGAGAGCTTACAGTTTTAGAAAGAAAAAAAAAAGATTGGGTCAGTTGGGAAGAATTTGTAGGATGAAAGTCTGATGTAATAGCATTTATGGGTCATTTTTTTGGGGGGGAGGGAGGGAGGTGTCGTACACGTTGATTTTGTGAACCTGGAAATAGTTTTTTTATTGGTTTGTTTTACTTTCTTCTGCATTTTTGCTTAAAAGAACACTTAACCGTTGGTTAGCAGTCTTTTTCATTTGAGAATATTATGAAGAGTTAATAAACATTATTGGTGTGTATTATTTAGATTCTACAAAGTTTATAGTTACTGCTCCTTCTTCAATTTTCTTTTGTGTACCGATGAAAGATTTCTTTTTGTCCAGTTTTTGTTTTCGGGAAGTTAATTATTATTTTAGTATGCAATTTCAGTAAATTCTGACCATCTTCTGCCTTCTTTGGCGATAATTCTGAAAAAACATACAATATACAGTTTTTAATAATTTATGTAAATTGACACCATTTAGGATTTTATATTCATTTGATGATGTTTCCAGTCTTGGAGACCAGCTGGTTCGCCGTGAATTCTGAGAACGTTAAATTTAGTTTGTATCTCCCGTGTATAATTTGATATTTCTGAATCCTTGAACGAAATAATCTTAAATTTCAAATTGTGCCAGACGTTAGAATCATGTTATTTTGATAATTATACTTCTGTTTTATTTATTGAGTTCATGAACCTCCCTAATTGAGTCAAATCCCATGGCATCCTGAATTAAGCCATGTTCAACCATTATAATTATGTATCATATAAATATTAACTATAATATTTATTATTATTATACAAATTGCATAAATGCTCAAATAGCTTGTCACCTCGACTGTCCCATCAGATTAATACTCAGCCATCTATGCATTCCTAGCCCTCCTGTTGCTGTCCCAAGGTTATCAATTAAATAACTGCGATCCTTTAATATAGATTTAATACTATCGTTGCGTAGGGACTTTAGCATTGGTGTATGTGGAATTTAACATTTTTTTATTGTGTAACTGACAGGAAAAGATTCAATATATAAAGATATTCAGTAAAATACACATTACTGGATTAATTGAGATTAAGGACATCCATGTAACAGATTGTCCTGATAATTGGTTCAGTTACCGAAAAGCTATTTTTCTTTTGAAAAAAAAATACATATTTTTGACTAATTAATTTAATGACTACAAATCAATGTTGTTTAGGTTCTGTTTACGCGTATAATGCATTAAAATATAATTGCTCGGTGAAAGTTTTTTAATGCCTTTGACTGCAATATCAGTCAACGTCTTTTCATATTCCTACGCTTTTAATTCTTATTCAGAGGTATTTTATTTAAGATCTTTTTTTTTCTTTCTAAAAATTATTGAGATAACTAGACAAAATTATTCATAATTCATAACTAGACATCGAATAAAGAAGATTCTACAGTTGTAGAATTTCTACATATGCACTTATTATCGATCAATCGTATCTAATCGTTCTTTTTATCGGGACACATTTTTTTTTGAGCGGCAAAAGGCTATACAGTCAGTTTAAACTAAAATAAGATACGATTTTCATAATAAATAGCTTTTTATTTGTGTTAAATGGCAAGATTTCAAATGATCGAAGATCATTTATAATAACAGTTATTACTGAGAGGTCAAAGTCGTGTTCGTTCAGATAAATATTTTTAAATAAAAGAATTTTCGATCAAATTTTTCTTTCAAAACTATTATTTTCCGTAGTTTTCAGCAAATTTTCTATTTTGGTCAAGGGCAAGCTAGATCACGTTTGAAAACAAGCAAAACTGGAGCGAGTGATTATTTCCGAAGCCTTTTGACATACTCAATAATAAATGTATTTATATTATTAACCGTATGTTAATGGCGAGTAAAAATTGCAAAAGAAACCATCAGAGTGTGATCTTTAGCGATAAACCTTTAAGATGCAGCCAATATACCAATACCAGATAACCCAATATACAGGGTGGTTATAATTAAAGTTCCATTTTGAATTGGCTATAAAAGGAAAACTACTGGACCAAATGCTATCAAACTTGATAATAATTTAAAAGAGGGCAGGGGAATTTCCTTTCTGCCAAAAAAAGTTCAAAAACTCACCACCAGGCCTGAAATGGCGCTGTATGCAATATTGGTAAGAAAAAAAGGACATGAAGACATCGGTTTAAAATGCATTTAATCTTTTCTGAAACGTATTACAAAGCATGTTCAATGTGTGTTGTCTCAAAAACACTGTTTATGTTGATAATACTACTTAAGTGCTACTATTGAAAATACAGTAATGCGATTTAACTTGCTTTCAGAAAATGATGAACGCCACATTGAACATGTTTTGTAACACGTTTCAGACACGATTAAACACATTTTAAACTGTTGTCTTCATGTCCTATTTTGCTTAACAATATTGCATAAACGCCATTTCTCCCCCGAATGCTGATTTTTTTTTGATGAAGATAAATTCCTATGATCTATTTTAAACTAATACCACATTTGATAACATTTGATCCAGCAGTTTTCCCTTTAATAACCATTTCAAAGTGGAACTGTAACTATAATCATCCTATATATTATGGATACCTTATCTACATTCAACTGAAACCAAAATTTGACACAGAAACAATATTGTATTTGCAAAATCACATGTTAAATTTCATGTATTTAAGTCATTGTATTTTTGCTATGGTGTTTACAAGCTTGTGCAGGCCTGCAAACAGTAACATTTTGGCGGATTTGGTTCAAAATTTGATGGTGCTATAGATACAAAATCTGTGAATAAAAATTTATCCTTTTAGTTTTCTTCATTGTGTAGTTATGATGTTAATATTTATTTAGAAAACCATACAGACAGACTTTCTCTTATTGCAATAATTTAAAATTTGGTTAAATTCGGAGTACACCATTTACCACATTTCATTGCCAAGTTAAAAACGCTGTTGAGTATTGTTGAAGTCATGAGTATTGAGTATTGTTGAGTTGAGTATCATGAACAAGAAAATGAGTTTTTCTTATTCAGGAAGCTTTAAAATTTAGAGATTCATCAAAATCTCGAATTTCAGGATTTAGTTTTGAATTATGTACTTTCTTATACTAAAATACTGCAAATTGTTTCTAGAACTGCACTTTTTTGGTGGTTACAGTACTTTCTCTTTGTATATTTCGTATACAAAAAAGTAAAAAGGTGAGAAAAAAAAACGAAGGATAAAAAACTTTAAATATTTTTTTCAATCAACCCGAAACAATAATTCTGACAGGAATCTGGAGAACGAAGTTAGACTTCGTTAAAATTACCTTTTCTATCTACCATTTTCTTCTCGATTTCTGTAAGATTTGTGTTAGCAGAAATAGGATGCTCGTTTCATATTGGGTTTTTCTTTCCATCCGAATGCGTGTACACAAACTGTTGATGATTCGAACCCCGTTCGTAACGATTTATCACATGAAATAAAATGAGGCTCCCAATTATTTATGCAAAATGTTATTTATTTTAATCCATCAAATGTTTTTTCACTCTATCTAATTGCGGAAGCACTCGTGATGCGCGCATACTTAGACGTAGATTCAGATTCTTTTTTTTTTTTTAACTTGTGTTCGTAGTCTGTGTCGGTGTGATATGTTATAATGTATTAAATGTTTGTTTGTTGCAAGAAATAGAAGTCTGTGTTTTTAAGAAGTTTTCTCGACCTGCAACATTTTATAAACCCTAGTCACATGCATTTTTCACTGCTATTATTTGAAAATTTTACTCTGCGGGCCTTACAGACGATTGATCTTGACAATTACAGGGTTTCAACCCAAATATCGTCTGACAATTTGGAACCAAGAGGGTGAATTAGAGAGGAGAGGGGAGATGCAATGATGAGAACTTTGTATCAAAATATCACAAGCGTAGGGTATAAAGGCTGCAAATAGAAAGTTCAAAATCTCCAGCTTTCAGATCAGAAATTCTCCAAAACTGATGCTATAATTTGCCCCAATTGAGGCATTTTCCTTTCATATGTCTTACGGGTTTCCCCGATGAGTTGAAAAGTTATTCAATCACCATTTTTATTCTCATTAGAGATTGGCAACTCCTATATGAACTCGGCTGAGATTTTTAACCCCCATACAATAGTGGTTACCGGTATGCAAGTGTAATTTAATATTGCTGAAATTATAGTGCTCATAAGACAAAGATAATCAAAAACCACAAATGAAAATCTAAACAATAAACACTAAATATAGCAATAAGATTGTTAAGGTCAAGCAAAGGAAAGGTTAATTGATAAAACATATCAAATAATTAAAAATCAAGAACTATTAATATAGGATCTCAGGGAAGGGTCACAAATTTTAGGCATTCAAAGACTTTATGCGCTCCTAATAAATATATGCTGAGCATATTGAATGCCTTCCAAGATGAAAAGCCCAAGCTATTACCGAAAGAGACTTAATGCTCAATAAAGGAGCATATAAAGAAAAAAACATTTATAATTAAATATCATAAATGTCTTCACAAATAATAATGAACCGCTTTGAAATGAATGTATACCCAAGATAAATTGAGCATTCATAGCGAGAAAGAATTTCTGAGTAGGTACTGGACAGAAACTTAAAAGTAACCGAAATATACATGTTAGAACTACAGACTACACAACAGGTGTATCGTGTGCAAAAAACCAGCTTTATATACGTCATTGGCAATTTAACAAACTTTTGTTTTGTGCCTGTATTTCTTGCCATTTGACTTGAGTCACTTGTTTTCAAATTGCCTATCTTTTATCTTATCGCTACCGTGAGATTTGATGAATATTTTAAATCCACATTCCATTTTTGCAAATTGGGAATGAGCCATATGCATTAAGGATCTTCCTGAGATCGAAAAAAAAAATTGTCTAGTGGTGAACAGTTTGGGAACCTTTGGCATAACGCCCTTAAATACGATATATTTTTCCAAACACCATAAAGCAGAATTTTCTGCTATATTTAGTTTTCAAAATACTGTGAAACAAAACACAATATGATAAATAGTTTTCACATCACTAACAAGCAAAATAAAATTGCTCTAATTAAAGAAAATAAAAAGAACACTTTTCCAATTAAAAACAATCAAATTAGACTCATAATGTGTGCATGCACACTGAAGAACTTTTCCGAAATCGAGTTAGAATCATTGCAATAGGTCTTCTGCAAGGGAATATATTCCTTTAACGAAAATGAGACAAATAAATTTTTTTTTCCGTATGAAAATGAGATATAAACTTTCTAAATGAATTCTAATAATGAAATGACTTGTAGAGTAAAAAATGATCTTTATTTTGGCTGTTTTAACTTTAATTTAACTTAGATTATTTTTTTGAGAATGTTTTATCTGAAAAATACAAAAATTAACTTTATATAAGATTTTGTGCGTTTGCAAAATTTCTAATCAATTCATTAATCTAACTCAGCTCGATTTTTTCCCTCACAGAAATGGAATAATCTATAAAAATCTCTTTAAAAATAGTAACCTTTTACAGTAATGCAGGAAAAGTGGATATATATATTCTTGTATTCTTACCAATATTTTGTTTAAGAAATAATTAATTGAAATATTAATTTTTTTTAAAATGTTTTTAAAGGAAAAACTTATTGTTTTCTTACTTTTGAATCAATATTAACTTATTCAAAATTAATTTAAAAAATTAAAAATGGTGATGACGCATTATGAATAATTGCGCAATATTTAATTATTTTTATAAAATATTTAAATAATATTGTTATAAATAAATAATATAAAAATTACAAAAATTAAAATTACTTTATTTCCCTTTGTTTTTATTTAAAAACTTCATGTAAATATGATTAAAATAGAAAAAAAAAACTATGCTTACATTAACTTTCAAATTATTCAAAAAAAATATTTTAAAAGTATAATCGCTCATTTCTTTTAAACGTGAGAATTATGTCACTTACTTTATAAATATTCATTTCAATTCATTATTTCAACTCACAAGTCTTTTGTTTCAATGTTAAAAATATTATAACAACTTGTCATAATACGCGAAAGATAACAAAAATATTAACTGTATACATAATAGCTCCAAATTAACCTTCACTACTAGTGTTTTAACTATCAGAATTTCTCATGAACTCCGCGAGGTTTGGAACGTGACAGAAAACTCTTATGACCCTACTCTCAAATCTGTCCAATTCTTCACGGTTATTAAGAAAAGTACCACGCCATCTGCATGCGAATCTGAAGGTGGAATATTACCTTGAGGAAGAAGGTTCATTTATATCTGAGGCAGGCATTATAGCTCATTTTTCTTGCCTCCGTGCAGAAATATGTCACACAGTTTTTTATCCTTGGCAATGCTATTAACATTCAACAAAAATTCCGTAGCTTCGAGCTACTGTTCTGGACTGCGTTTAACATTTTGCTGAAATACAAATCCATGGTAAGGTAATTGAAGGCTTTCCAGCTCTGTAGAATGGCTTGAGGAAGTGTTTTTTTAAAGTATCAAGATGGTATTGCAGAAAGTCAGGTATAAAAGAAGGGTTGGTTTACAGGCAAACAAAAATAGATGGAATTTTTTTTTGGGAAAAAAAAAGAATATGATTTGTTTTTCTGAAAAAGGAATCAGTTAATGATCAAATGATTGGTTAACCAGTAATTGATTGATATATATGATTTCCATATGAATTCATTTATTTAAATTATTAATTTAATGTTCTGTGGGAATGAGAAGGCTTAGTTTTAGTATTTTATACTGATTTATTGTAAAATGTTTTAAATGAAAGGTTTTTGAATGCGTGACTAAATCATTGTAGTGCAAAATCAAAGATGTAAGAATTGGTAATTTATGAGCAAACGAAAAATCATATAATTACTGAAAAAATATTGTAAAGCCTTTTTTTTTCTTTCCAGAATGGAGATCAAATAATGATCCATCCATTAACGAATTGATAATACTGATTTTCGTACAAATTTATTTACCTAAATTATTTATTTAATATTCTTTCCAAGTGAAAATGCCTAATAATAGCATTTTATGGTTTTTATATGTTTCAGTCTTCTTTCATTTTTAGAATTATAAATGTCTGTCTTACGAACGAAACGTCTTGAACTTGTCTTATTAACGAAAAATCTTGGACTCGTGAAATTGGACGGAGTAGTTTTTACATTGGATTTATAGGTTTGTGGTATATTTTAAGCGAAATCCTCCAATGGGTATCTTTACGTTTATCTGCCCGTTCATATGCGCCCAAGGATGTTAATTTTAAAACGCAATTAGTTAGTTGAGCATGTTAGAACATTTAGCTACAAACAAGTAATTTGTCCATAGAGCTGCTCTATGAATTTGTCCTTCGATTGCTGCACAAAAATAATAGACGTAAAATGTTGGGTCTTACATAGTACATATAAAACATATATAAAAAATAGAAATGTACACAGTTCTATGTATGTACATAGAAAACATACATAAAAGTACATAGAAAATGCATCGCGTTACATAAACGAATATTCAAAATATAAACTTAAGATAAAAATTGTCGCTTTTCATTATCCAACAGAGATCCAACTTACTAAAAGGAATATCAGAATCCATATTCAATTCTTTGCAATATTCAATGAAACTAAATACGATATTTGGCACATTATGGAAGCATGTAAGAGAGTTGGTAAAATCACGCTCAATACGCCGTTTACAAATATTAAAGAATCCAAAACGAGTGCACCGTGGGAAAATGATCGCGATCTCATCAAAGGTCAAGGTCAGAATGATATCGCAAAGAATACAAAAGATCTCGTTACTGCTTTCGAATAAATACCTGAATGAACTCTTTTAAATTCTAGAATCATTCTTACAAACATAACTGTCATCTTTAGCTGCCATCAATCACCAAACTAATCAACCTCATTTAAAAAAAAAAAATTAATTTTTCTTTTTTGTTTAACACCTAAAAAAAGCTGAAAGAAAATCTCTCCAAAATCTTTTCTGCCTCGCCAACAGAAATCCATCTTGAATCACAACCGATATGCAGTAATAATTACAGGCTTTGTATGAGCTCTGAATTAAGCACTTCAATACAATTAACTCCATCTTAATGACTTGAGTGACATCTTGATTGCACCTATTGACGTCTATCATTCTCTCCGGGAGACAGCTTTCATTCCGTTGATGTGTCCAATGAAAGCGAGATCTTCCCGAAATCGAGGTGGACTGCGTTGCAATCTATTTCCTCTTTATTTGGAGTTTATTTAGCCCCGTCATCTTCCTCCCAGCCTCCACCCCTCACAAAGTCCCGTTCCCCCCGGGAGCGATGAAAAGGTGGGAGAGTCAATAAGTGAAAGTGCTGCTTTTTTTTCCACAAGGGGTTGAAGTTGTGTTTGCGACTTCTAATGTTTAGTTCTAGTGCTTGTCTACGAGTGGCTAGAAAAGTTAGCATTATATTTTTTAGAAATAACTAAGAATAAAAAAATAAATAATGAATAATCATTGAAATCCCTATGTACCCAATTCAAAATTTAAATTCTTGATTTCGAATAAATATTCGATTTGCTATAAGGGATAATCGACTCTTAAAAAAGGATCAGTTGCACTTTTATTTAACTTGATTTAGTTCGTGTTTGTTAAGATAGAGTTATATGTGCGATGGCTCACTCACTGTTTTGTTATTTAAAAGTTTCAAATTTATAAATTTACTGATAGCGCACTGCTTCGTTGTTTTCAGATTTTAATTATAAATAATTCGATTCATTAAATTAAATTTTGATTTTACTACCGAGACGTTACCTGACGTTGAATCTGAGGAAAACTAATTTCCAGATTCCATAGCATTTAGAATAATGAATTATAAACAAAAAAGTAACGCACATTAAATATTTTTAAAAAATTAACTTCACTTAATTATAAAAATATAATTTTTTTAAAAAAACTTAGCATTCTGAGTAGTTTATGCTTCTGGATTTTATTTATTTTTTAATGCAAAGTTTCGTTCATTTTCATATAAAAAATAAAATTTATTACTTCTATTATAATTTTGAAGCAAAATAAAAAAAATAGCAGCATTTTCATATTTGTCTGTACAATATACTGTTGATTTAATTTTTAATTCTAATACTGATATGATTTATTTCTTGTGTTTTACTTTAACCGAACTATTTACATGGTGTTCTTCTTAAGTAAACTCTTTTTTTTTTCAATAATATTCTACCATTTGTATAAAACTTATTTTTCAACAGACAATATTTTGAATCTTGCAATAATTTTTTTATACTTTAGGATCTATGCAATGAAAACTTACTAATAAGGTTTTATTTCTTTTATGTACTCAATGGTCCTATAAACCAGAACGTTATATTATTGATCCAAACATTTTTGAACGAATTGCACTGATTAATGATACTGCGTGACATTATTGTACTTGATGTACTATGTATGATGGATAATGGAGAGGTTCATGAAACTGGCTGCATAAATATCATGTATGATTGCATGAACTTGCATTATATAAAAAAATACATTTCCCGATTTATCTCATGTGTTGGTTTCTTTTACTTAACGCCCTGATTATGATCTTCCTGCATTGGTTGTCCTTTGCGCTTCTATGGCCATATTCTATTGTAAAACTGTTTTACATCTATACGACCTGTCGTGTTTCCTACAAAAATGAAATATTGTATATCTGTGTAAGACACTGAGTATCCTTCCAAGAATGGCATGCATTTTACCTATTCTGTATCTTACAAAATAAATTTTGTGTTAGTCTGACCTATTTGTCTCTTGCCAAAAAATGATTTAGTCTCTTTTTTGACAGTTTCTATACTATCAGATATGATTTGCATCTCTATAAATAAGGATGTATCCTAACACATATTACATGCATCTGTATGATCTGTATATGTACATTACCAAAAATTATGTACTTCTGCATGATTTAATTAATATCCTACCGAAAATAATCTGTATATACTTGACCTACTCTATATCTTAAAAAAAAAACAGTTTTGTATAATTAGTCCTTAATATTTGTATTCAGGACACATTATATCTATTATTTAAATATTTTGATTTATTAGTCATTGTTTCAGTTTATATCCTTACTTTTTTTAATTCACAGATTTTTTGAATTGAGTTACTTTTATTTTCAAGTAAACCTATTAACCATTATCAAGAAAAAATGTATAATCACCATCTATTAAAATACCTCGAGGTATTACCTTTTAAAATGTTTCAATAATGAAAAAAAAATCTAATACTCCAGTGCTTATTCTTCATGCATCATGCTGCGTTTTTCTGCTTAGAATTAATTTAAAATGTTTTTTTAAATCGAAATTTTCAGTTCAATGTTTCATTCTATTTGAAATATTCAGAACTAATTGACTGTGTAAGAAATTTTAAGATTTTTGCCTGGCACATAAGTTCTTTTTAAAGATTTTGAAACAAATAAGAGAAAAATATTTAAAAAGGCATATTTTTACAGTATTTTGAAGAGTGATTAGAATCAAATGTTTTTATGAATAAAATAAATATATGCTATCAGATAAAAACTAATTGTCAAGAAGAATATAACATGTTACCATTTTTTTTAAAGATCGTGGTATTATCAACAGGGTTCATGATATGAATAGGCTTATAAAAATATATTACAAAAAATATTCTGGAAAAATGATAATTTTCGCTTTTGGGTAGTAAATAATGTTAATATTAATTCATAATTCTTTAGAAACATTATTTGTATAGTGTTGCAAATTGGGAAATATTTTAAACATTATTATATTAAAATTATATAATTACTTCGATTTTATTTTTATTGCTCATTAATTTTTCCATTCTTAAAAATATTTTAAGTGAGAATTTTATCTAATTCTCTTTCTTACTAATTAATTTTTTTTCTGAAACTGGATTCATTAACAATTTTTTAAAAACTACATTGATGACGCTTCAATCCTATACTTTGCATGTTTTTTATATTTACATATATTTTTTTCCAGGTATTTAAAATGATTGCTGAATATATTATAATATCGCCATGTGAGATAGTTGGAAATTTTCGTTTGTCATACCTTTGAAAGGAATTTCGTAAGTAAACATTTGTATCTATCTTTTTTTTTTCAGAAAATTTCAAAATTTTGCTAAATAATCACAATTTTTTTAGACAATTTTATAATTTCATTTTATTTTTCACAATTTGAAATGTAATAATAATGGTACAAATTTTTATAACAATGAAAATATTTATCTTCTGTCTATTATTCTGTTTTCTGCTGTACTGATTAAATCTCTTTTAGATAATCAGCTTTGCAGAATACTGAATATTCTTTTTTAATTTATTGATATTTAGTATTATAAAAGAAAAACTCACGGATGGATTTATACTTATATTATGAAAAAGCTGTTGTTATCTTCGAATAATTCGAACATTTCAAGAAATTATAAATTTCCTATCTTCTTCTGTACAAAACATACACACAATAGCAGATAAGACAGACATAATTTTTGACCAATACAGAAATTTTGACACTTTAACAAAGCAAAAACAGATTGCCATAATTTTTAATAATATATGAATTTTGGCACAATAATGCAGAGCAATAACAGATAGACACAATTGACACAACAATAGAAGATTGACTACACAAGAATAGAACAAAAATAAATCTGCACAATTTTTGAAATTATGTCAGTTTGCTAATTCAATATTGTAAAACACGCTTTGAGAAAGACGGATGAAATTTGGTAAATGCTTTTCCGATCAAATTAAGGAATTTCTAACATATTTTAAGCGAAATACATTCACAACAAATTTGTACAAGTGAATACGGTAGCTACAAAAATTATAAGGTAGATGGATAAAATTTAATACATAATATTAATATCGAAAGTGTAAATACATACCAAATTTTGAACAGAATCCATTTACAGGTTGACTGCCTGTCGGTTTGTGCAGTCACACGCAGGGAAGTCACATCACTGACTCTCCGACCCGTCCGAAGGCACACGGATAAATAATATTGAATGACCGGACCGCCGCAACAGCTGTGGTTGAGACCTAAGGGCCGTTACCGGCCACGGTACAACCCTTGCCGAAGGAAGTACGTCCCGTCATCGATCGGAGGAGCCAGATCCCTCACCTTTTTGTGTACCCTCCAGAGTGGCGAGATCCAAACACCATACCGGAAGCATCTCATCCTCATTTCTAGGTGTTCTGTGTTAAATTTGGGTTTCAATCTGTTCAAAAAAGTGACTTCCAAAATGCATACATGGGTAGTGTTTTTTTTTTTTTTTCATTCTGTTATGAAGCACAAAATATTCATGCACGAAAATTTGAAAAGCTCATTTTAATTACAAACTACCTTTAAGCTTCTTTGGTTGGAAAAGACCAATTTTGACGAAAAGACGTCCCATTATAGATGCATAACTGAGATTAACAAATAAAATTTGCATTCGGTTCGGTTAAAATTGTTCATTTCTACCAAAAATGCAAATAAATAAATAAATAACTATGAAATCTCTTAATCTAATGTAATTCCCTCACTGTATGAAAAATTTACCCAATGATAGAATGGCTGAGAAGACTGAATTTTAATATATGATCATTGAAGCAAAATTATAGAATTGTGCATCGTTTTCAATGAAACCTTTCAAAAAATTCACATGCTATTCGCCCATCTGTGCTAATTAGACATCCTCTTGATTATAAGTACTGGGGTTGCAAGATGATATAATAGAATGGTATATGTATATGAAAAACGCAGCACGATAAAAAAAAATGAAGATTGGAATACGAAATTGTTGATAATTATCAAATATATCAGAATTAAGTCAACGTGAAAAAACCAGAATACTCAAGTTTAGTCCTCTTCATTTGACTATGATTATAAATTACTCCAAAAATAGCTTTCTATACCTTCAAAACTGGATTTTAATCTGAGCTAAATTTTCTAAATTAAACAATGCAGATAACTGCCTTATTTTCGATAAAGACCGTTAAAAAATCGAATGCCTGCTTATCTGTCTATCTATGACCATATGTATAAGATAAATCAAAAGTATAACGAAATAAATAGATGAAATATATGTGTGCCGATGCAACCAGAATTTTCGATCGGTATCGAATTTTTTACTCAATCTGAAAAAGTCCAGTTCGTTTTTTACTCAGATTTCGTTGTAGTCATTTGGCTATGCTTCAAAATTAGTGGCAAATTCAAAAATATCTTTCTTGTATCTTGAAAATGGCACAAGCTTCTAAGTTAAGCTTTATAGAGACCTTCGATTCACTTTCGATAAAGCCCAATTTTATTCTATCAGAAACGAAACTTTATTTTCAGACAAGTTTCATTCCTTCATGCATATTCAAAAATGCTTTTAGTATATCTTCGAAATAAGAATGTTAATATTACGTTATTAATAAATGGAATTATTAATATAAATATTACGTTTAAATATATAAATATTACGTTTGTAATAAATGGAAAAGTTTGATCAAAAATAGTTATTGGAGCGATCAAATCTTTCCTGTAAACACAAAATTATCAGCCTTCTTCTTCAAGAAAGAAAGATGTCAAACATAGCAATAACAACAACAAAAATATTCTTTGCCTAGTAAAATCTACGCCCCTTTATTTAGTTAAAATATCTGAAAAGCTTAAACTTTATTTTCCTTTAAAATTTCCATTTTCTTCTTAAAAAATCAAATTTTTGATCCATTCAGTCAACAGAAAAATATTCAGAATTCTCACATCTGTCAATTGACTATTGTTCAAAGTTAAGAGGTATATTCAAAAATAGTTCTCATATTTGTTCAAAATGGGAAGTCAATTTAAATAAACTAAGCATTATGCAATTAAGAAGTTGGAGAATTTTAATCAAGAATAGCTATCGAAATGATCAGGCCATTCCGACAATCACAAAATTATCAGCCCACTACTTCAAAGAGGACGAAAGAGCCGAAGCATGGCCTGAAGCCATCAATACTTCTTTGCGAGGCACAACCTACACATCTCCATTTTTTAGTTGAAATATCTGAAAGACGTAAATTTTGTTTCTCTTTAAGACTGCCATTTTCTATGCGGTGTACCACAGTCGTTGTCGACACGTGTGTCTTGTGTTCCTTTTTACGGCCGCTGTTCTCTCCATCCCTCCTGAATTAGAAGCGCAGGGGGATGCCCACTAAAGTTCCCTTTTAATTTTACCGCCAGTAAAAATGGAACGGTCCAAACCAGAAGGGGATTTCAAATTCAATTTGAAGATGGGGTAATTTCGAAACTCAATTTTTCTTGTGGGATTGCTTTTAACAAAAAGGGGTGATCATTTGGTTTTAAAGCCATGGAAGCCAACCCGACTCCCCTCTCTCGTACAACGCAATAATAAGAAACATGCTATCGAATTTGGTTCGACACTCCCGAATGTCGGTATAGTTCTTAGAAGATCTGTATAGAAGCAAGCAAAGGAACATCCAAAATATACAAATAAAGGTTTATTTAGCAAATAAATATTATGAAAGTGCAAGTTGTTGATACAGTCAAAAGTGCAAAATTGTTTCAGGTAAGCTCTCTGTAGGAAAGTGCCATGTTTGTTGTTGAAACTTTTTCTATTTTCAAAACAGTATTCAATGGAAGCTAAAATTTTAGAATATTTTTAAGTTTAGACATACAAACATGAGCTTAAGAAATGTTTTTATTAAAAAAAATTAAAGATGATACCAGGTTTGGTATTTTAATACTTGAAATGTTTGAAATGTCGACATGTTGGACAACAATGCAAGATATTAAAAGTTTCTTCCATAAATATTGTACGAAAATGGAATTAAAATATTGGATATTTTAATGCTTCAAAATCATTTAGTGGAAGTTCTTTTCTTAAAACTTCAAGATCTAATATAGAATATTTTCAATAAAAAGCAGTATTAAAAATTGTAATTAAAATTACTTTTGAAGATTCAACATAAAATAAATAATTGTCGAAAATGAAATTAATATCATATCATTTATCAATAATTGGAAAGATAATTTTTTTAATTTTGTAATGGTGTTAGAGTGATTTTTGTATGAAGTTAGAGAGAGAAAATTATAATTTCATTTAGAAGCTTAATTAAAATTTTAAAAAAAATCTTAATGAATTCATAGCATCGTGCCGAATTTCATAACTATTTGTCCAACGAGCTACCATATAAAGTATTGTGAGCAGAGCGTAACGCATTTGTTTACATCTCGCAAATTATATATAAAAAAATTTTCAATCTAATAATACAAAGTTTGTTTCATTTTTCAAGATCCAATAGGCCATAAAAAATAGAAACAAACTTTTTTTTACACAGTTTTTTTTACATAGTTATTTTTTGGAATAGTCACTGTGAAGATTCGGGCATTTGACACATCAGTAGATGAAGGTTTCTATACCCTTCCGAAAAATGTTGTCGATGGATTTAGGTAAACTTCAATACTTCTTAGAAGTTCCTGATTATTCAGAAGTTACTTCAGATTTCTTTCAATGAAAGAATTTCGAACAGGATTGTCTAAACATTCACCCTCCATAGTTGCAATTTCGACATGCTTGTCGGCCAGCTTGTTGTCCAGCATCTTCCATTTGTTTGGAGCGACTTGAATTCCTTGAACTTATATTTTTTGTGGCATTTTGTGCTCTTGACCCCCTCTCCCCTTTTATGGATAATGAGGCTTATAGAAAAGTGACTTTCATCTCTTCCCTGATGTGAAGAACTGTTTAAGTGCCAAAATAGATAGATAGACAATCAGACAAATAGGGAATTCCAGGCAAATGAGCTTCAAATAAACATTAAGGGCCTATCTCACATCACTGCAAAGTCTCGGTAGCACAGAAGGCAGCGCGTCAGTCTCATTATCTCACATCACTGTCGACAATTTGTTTCGATGAGGATTTTTAAAAAATCGGATCCATCCAAATGACAAATGCATGAATCCCCATAACGATCATTCCCAAAATTAATTATCATTGTACATAATGTTTGGTAAGAAATTCATTTCGTTCTGAACCTTTGTTTTTTAATGGACCATTGAATCTGGAAAAGAAACAAAAAAAAATGTCATTTTATCGACATGTTAAGATAATGTACTATTAAAATCCGAATTTTATCAAAACTGTATTCCAAGAGCAAAAATATAATAAGAAATTTTAAGAAATTCATCCAGAACGTAGTCATATAAATTAAACAATCTTCAACGGAATCGAATAGGCAACATATTCGTAGCCATCGCCATTTTCTCATTTGATTTGTCTCAAGCCCCTTCGGTTTTGCACGAGGTGCAAGGCTCATCCTCCCATCCCAGTATCTGTCCGTGAATTTCGGGAGAGAAACGTCAGTAAATGATCATTGGGTGAAGGAAGAAGAGATGGCGTAAAAGGGATGATGTGGCATCACAGCTGTGGTCAGTGGATTCGGAAAGGGATATTTCGCCGGATAATAGGCTATCTACCCCCTTAATATCCCCCATCACTTCTATAATACATCGGCTGTCACGGGCGAGGGAAATAATGGTAAATAAAAAGCGAATTGTGCCTTTCTTTGGGTTTCCGGGCAGAGCAATTGGGTTGATTGATCAAAATGTGTGAAGCCGAACTTCGGTCGGCTTCTGTGTTTCATTTTTGGTCATTTTAATTTTGAAGATTAGCTATGTAGTTTTAATATTTATTAATTTGAAATTCATCAAAGAAATTTTAAAAGCTTTCTTCATTTCCAAAACTACAACCAAAAACTTACCGAATGGATTGCGATGTAATCCATTCGGAATTAACAACGGTTTTACGATCAACAGGACTTAGAATCCGAAAAGAATAAAAAAGTATGGTTGTCAAGTCTTTTATACAACTCTATAGTTTGTTCCTATCTTGATGAAATTTAGACCACGATTTTTTAAAGGTATTAGGGTGATTACTGCTAATTTTTCAAAGGTCAAAAGTTAGTTGAAATATCACTTAATTAGACATTAAACGAATTTTTAGCCTATATTAATTTAAAATATTAATTCCCAAAATTAATTTTTACATTATTTTAAACCTCCAAAAATTGTCTTTTTAATGATTCCGTACTGTTTCCCAATTTCATTTCCTCATTCTTCCCACAACATTTTCTTATAGTTAAAAAAAATTATTTTATTCCACACATAATGCATAATAAGGTTTTCATTGATGGAAATCTTACTGATTGCATTGTTCTATCCAAAAATTTCAATTGCATGCTTTTGCTCAGGTTCATTTCCTATGTTGCCCATGTTCGAACATGCATTCGAAATGCGTTTCTTTTTAGCTTCAAAATAGAAACGCCATTCCCGATTTAGTTTCATTTTATTATGTATTGTCATGAAAGACTGAAATTATATAATGTCAAGATCTGGTTATTTTCTTATATACTGAAACCATATTCGGTGTATGTCGATGAGAAAAGGTCTAATGTTCATAATCCAGTGAGAGGGAAAACGAGGTCGACAAGACACGGCAAAAGAGCCGAACATATAGTTTTAAGCTGTTTAACCATATAATTTGGTTAATGAGATGGTATAATTTAAATTACAAATTTTTTTATAAATTTGCTAGTGGTATTTTTTAAACTTATTCAGAATGCATTGTTCGTTTAAGGTTTGATAGTTTATTCACATATGCTATTAGATATGCTTTCATCTATTTTGATTCATATGTCAATAAGTTATAATAATAAAGTATGATTCTGAAAATACTAATTTTATCTTAGCATAACAAAAATACATTTTTCAATATTCGTCATTAATATGTTCTGATTATTAACATTAAAAGAATAAGGATATTTTATCATTATTTTGGGCACATACAAAGCAACTATGTGCCCGATATATTAATATTAATCAGTGATATGGTTTTCATAGTAGCGTATATATTTTTCAATTTCGGCTTTCAGGAATTTGTTGTAGACGGTTTTTAGTTTAGTTTAGTTATATTAAAGATCCATTTTAAAGAAACACTTTGTTACAGACGGATACCAATAAACATTTATCAAAAAACAAAGTGAAATTTTAATTCATGTTAATATTTAACATTTCCATATTAGGAATTTAACTTGCTATATTAATCGGTTAACAGCCAGAAAAGCCAATATCCCAGAGTATTACAAATTGGTAACCAAAAGAGGCTAGTTTTTCTTAAATTTATGTTACACTAAGTTAAAACACACTTAAGTGTGGTTTACATTAAATCAGTATTGTTAATGCTGTAAGATCGCGCATGCGCAGAAGTTGTACGGCAGCAAGTAATTATTCCATCGAGACACGCAATTGTTATGGTCTATCATTTCAGCGCACGCGCATTTTCTGTTAGCGCATGCGTAGTTTTATTAGATTAGCGATACTGACGTAATGTAAACCTAGCCTTGAACATCAGCAAGCAGACAAAATGACAAAACATGGATGAATTTGGCACAACTGCAATAGATCAATATAGGTTGTTTTGAGAATAAATTTTTAATCACAACAAGTTTTTACGCTTAATTACGAATATGCATCAGCTGTTAATTAGATCCTTTCCATCACGTCATTAGATGTCTTAATTAGGTCACTTTAGATCGCTTAGCAAAATGGAACTCATTTAATTTATTAACTATGCTGGTCCTATTCATTTTTCACTGTCATTTTTATCCTACGTATTTTGTTGTTTATATAATTTTATCTGTTTGTAGTCAAGTCACACTCAGTCAACATTATAACTTTATTACTTTTTTGAAGCCTTTCTACAAGCAGTATCATTAATTATGATATGGATGAAGCACCAAGAGAAGTAATAAGGTTATGTGAGTAAAAACGCTTCCTTTTTTTTTTTTTTTTTTTTAACTTTCTTCTTGTTCACTTTGTGTACAAGTAAAAGTACATATTTGAATAATCAAATTGTGAATATTGGATATTGAGATTTTGGGGAATCTTTACATTTTCGACTTCCTTGTGACCGAAAACATATTTTTTGGAATTATGTCTGTCAATATGTCTATGGAATAATAGCAAAAAACTCTTGGGGCTAAATTGAAGAAATTTAGTATATAAAGTTAATACCTATTTTGTAGATTTCTTTAAAATTTTGAATGAAATCCAATCTGGGGGAAGTCTGTTTACTCAGCTTCCCAAGTACAAACGAATTTATTATTAATCTTTTGGCTCATGAATTCGACGTGGTGTTTTCAACAAAGTGAGATGGATTGAAAATATCAACGAACCCAAAGAACCAACACTTGAAATATCGTCGATGGAATTGCTAATACAGTCAAAGATTTAGGAAATATCTCATATTAGTGAATTTTAAAATGATAATAGATAGGATTCTGTTCTGTAAATTTTGATGCTCTGGGAGCTCAGGGTGACATTATGTTATGTTATATATTCTGGAAATTCGATATATGTTACAGCGCTCATGATGAAAAAAGAAATCGTTCCAAACGGTCCACTTTGAAGGTGATTTCTTTCAGTATCAAATTTGGCAGGTAGTTACTTCTTGATTAGTAGGCGGTAATGTAATAAATGATTCCTCGAAATTTTAATTAAATCCTCATTCTAACGTTTTTTTCATAACAATATTGATACATATTAATAAATAAAATTCATTTCTACATCCCCTTATAATTCATAACATTGACTTTTCAATTACGCCAATTACAATTTCCCCCCATATTTTAATAATTTTTTAAAAATTAATTGATTATAACTGATAATGGCACTTTTTAAATTTTTAGCTATTATATTTATTATTGTCACGCGCTTTGTGACTATGTTAAATCAGCTTGTAAAGTCAGGTAAGAATAATTTAAAAAAAATAATAGAAATTTAGTAGAGAAGAAGCCTAATTAATATGTTACCATACTATGTTGTTTCAAGCTAGAGACTTGAGTCTGCTTTAATTGCCATTGTTTCTGTTGTTGCGGTTTTTTTCGGTTTATTGTGTATATGTTACCGTGGTTATATAATTAAAAGCGAAATTTATATTCGAAATAATAAATTTAATCTGAACATTATGACAGTATAGACTAGAAGTTGAATTTTCATTAATTATTTACACTTGTGAAGTCATTTGGGATGAATCAATCACTTTGTAACTAAATTATTTGCAAATGAATCGATTATGATAGACATAAATTGATATAATTGTTTTGATATTGATAGACATAAACTTTTGTAGCAGTAGTATAAAAAGGAAATCTGCGTTAAGAGAATTAACATGGGCGATATAATTTGAGACCCATCCTTTTGCAAAATAATTCCTTGCTTTTACATGAAAACTGCTTCAAAAGAAAATTAAAATAGGAGGAGAAAAAAAAATAATATTATGGAAGAAGGTAGATTTTAAAGTGGATTTTTCTTATTAGAGTTCTTCACCTTTCCCCTGCTCTCGTATTTCGTTTATGCATAGCTGAATAACAATTTAGATGAAAACGCCATCTTCATTTCTTTGGTATGTAGTGGAAAATATCACTTGACGTGGAGAAATGAAAAACTTCGGAAAAACCCATCATTTAAATCCCTCTCATCCTTCGAAACGCACGAAAAGACAAACTGAACAACTTCTTTGAACTTCAGTTTGTAAAGTCGTAAAAATGTTGAAAGGAAAAAGAAAAGAAAAGAAAAAAAAAAGAAAAAAAAGAAAGAAAGCAAGAGAGAAGAAAAAGAAACAAAATCTTATAGAGAAGAACGGTTTCCACAGCTTTTAAAAGCGTACGTGTAAAAACCGTTTCATTACAGTTTGCCTTAGCATCATTTCTTTCTTTCCGGTGGCATCCGTGCGCACGTTTCCATAGCGACAATAGATGTTTGAAAAATGGCTTCGGAAAGACGGCCATGTTGTGTTTTCTTTTGGCAAGCGTTTCTTCTTAGGGCATTTCGTATGGATGTCACGTGCTTCAGTTGGGCCAATGGGGCGTACGGAGAACCGAAAACTTAGAGCCCTGGAAAATTGAACTTCCGCGACAATTTTTTCCCTTTCGCTAGAGTGGTCCGGGACAATAAAGTGACAGTTTATGTGGAGACGACAAAAAAGTTGCAGAAAATTCCGTGATGTTTCCCCATGCGAATTCTCTGTAATGATGTCCGAGCACAAAGTGCATGCGCGTTTTGAACTTCGAGTCAAAGTTTTATTATTTGTAATGAAATCGTGTTTGCAAGAAATGCTATGTCAGCAGCATACCATGGATTCAAATGATTATACAGAAATGATATGCGGGCACACTTAAAAGCAAATTATACACTTTATAGAAAAAGAAAGACAAAGAAAAACGGCTTTATTAATGATGACTAAAGTCAGAGATAAGACTACTTGAAAAATTTAAGCTTTAGATTCAAAACTTATAAAGAAACCAATAGGAAAGGCAAGAAAATTGGGTATAAAATATTTATTGTAACAGGAAATGGTGGAATAAAATGTATTTTGAGATGAAAAGTAAGAAGTACATAAGGTATATAAATAAATGTCGAACGTTGCATGAATATTAAAAAAATGGCAAAGAAAAGTATAATTTTATTGTTCATCGAAAATAACAATTAAAAGTTTGAATTCATATTAGTTTTTTTAGCCTCGTGACTATTTTAAGCCAAATTTTTTCGCAGTAGCTTATGAGGGTAAAGACCCCTGAACACCCGAGGGCAGAAGTCTGACTTCTAGCTCGAATGAAGATAGCACACACACGCGCTTGCACAACCCCTTTTTACAGGAGAGCTCATTCACGCACATCGCAAAGAGAACATAAGTGAGAGAACAAACATGCCCGAACCAGGACGCCTAGAACACCGGGAAGACGCGCTACCCCTAGGCCAGGACGCCGGCAGTTAAATTAGTTGTAATTGTTAAATATGAGCCTCTCCAGGATCAGGAAAGATGGATGTCACGTATTACTGTACTACTACCAAGAATACTGTAGCTCATCCCACACTTTTTTCTACATATCTGCTATGAGGCTTTGAAAGGCTGCATATCTGTGCATGGCGATACTCGATTTTTCTTCTGGGGGTGTTCTTTAAACAGCAAGTGTTTGTTCCATTGTTGCCAACTGATATTGGCGAACTTTAAACACTAATATCTGCAACCTTTTGAAGCATCACATAAAACATGCGTGCGATAAGTTATTGCACAACATCGATATCTGTCGCATTTCTGGAAAAGTTCACATTGAACAATTTATACAATGTAATCTCCCGATGGCAAGCCTTTGCATGTATAAAACATCTTCAGATTACTCTTCCCCGAAAAATTAGATAAATTTAGGAAAAGATGAAAAACACATTTTGATTTTTTGATACCAATTCGATTCATCAATATCCGGATTGGAAGATTTCCGATTAATAGAGAATCTGTTTCATGTTATTTCCATTAGCCTGGACAAAGCTTCACATGAAAGTTACATGCGTCACATGCAGAGGCTTATTACATTTTACAAGCAAACCTTTGTACTAGAAAAACGATTAAAGAGCACCTTTTTCTTCAATAATTCGTTCACTTTATCAAACAATGGACAATACAGTTAATGCTTTAGTACCAGTTCGGTTAACAGATATCTCTAAGGATAGATACCAAATTCATCAAAGATGTATTCTGTGTGTTTCCATTATCTTAAAAACATTGAGTTATATCTTACAGTGAGTCATACTGTCCTCTAAGTAGTTGCTATTATATATGAATTCATCCTCTTTAAACAACGCAATATTTTAAAATTATCTTTGCTTGCCTTGTGAAGCTACTTTTAAAGAAAACATAGAAAGCACGGACTATTTGGATTTTTTTTTTTTTCACCTCGTCGCAGCTTAAATGCACATTGAGAAATCTGCAGCCATGATTGAAGGGGGAGGGGGGGGGGAGATGCTCCTGATTGTTTGAATCGTCCTCAAATATCAAGCAAGGCAGCCCCTCCGGCGTGTTTTACGGCTGTGTACTCTGAATGGCGTAACTGAGTTATTTTTATGTCGACCGAGAAAAATAGGCAAAGAAAGAAAATTTATGTGGGGGGAGAGGGTTTTATGGAGGCTCTATGGTCTTTCAAATGCAGCGAAAAAGGTTTGTTAATCTTACGCATCAACTTCCATCGCTTTCGCCGTTTTTCCACGTTCACAGATGGAAACGATTTCTGCATGGTTTGATGGAAAGTACAGCGGTTCTGTGTTGGCCACTATTCATATATTGAATATTAACCACCCTAATCCACCAACTTTGGCATAATATACTATTTTATTGATAGAAAAGTAAGGTTCTACTCATACCAATATTCATGTAATGAATATTGTCCCCTCCTATTCAATTTACCTTGCCTTAATATGCTATATTAATGATGTGAAAGTTTGATGATGCAAAAGTACGATTCTGTGATTGCTTATATTGACACACTGAATATTAGCCATCATAATAAAACAGCGTTGCTTTAACATGCTATGTTAATGATGGAAAAGTATAGTGATGTAAAAGTATGGTTCATTGATTCTCGATATTCACACACTGAATATTAGCCACTCTAATTAACTAGCACAGCCTTAATATACTTTTTGTTGTTGTTGTTGTTTCAGTTCTTCGCTTTAATTACCCACTTCTTTCTTTCACATACAGTGATTAATAAAACATTCTGCAAGTGAGGTTTGAATACTTGGGTTCTACTACTAGCATTCATGAAGGTAAAAATAATATGTTTCTATAACTAATATTCACAGAGGTAAGAATAGTATGGTTCTACTACTAATATTAACACACTGTATGTTAGTCCAATAAGTCGTGTAACCTTTCGTTAATAAACCAGTATGCTCGTATTAGGCATTTGTTTGAAAATGTTAGGCATATTTTTTACCTACAATTATCAAAAAATATATGCATGCACAGATAGCAAAGGATAATTAATTTATTAACACACACTCAATATTAGAAAGCTGAATCCTCCATCACAACTTTAATATGCTATATTTTTAGCCCCAATTCTCTATATCTACTTATCCCATTTTGTTTTTCGCATGCAGTTTTAAAAAGATTTTCTTCGAGGAGATGTTAGAGAAACATGGTTCTTCGAATACCATACTGAATATTAACCAACTAATGCTATAACATTTCCTTAATAAGCTGGTACGTTAATCTAGTTTTGGCATATACTGTTAACATTTTTCCCCCTACATACAGTGATTAAAAAGATTTCTAAAATTGGCGATTTAAAAAGTATGGTTCTGCGATTTCCCATGTCCGTACTGAACATTAATCCACTGAATCTTGTAATAATTTTTTTCTTACGGAGATATATTAATTTTATTTTTCTTTGGCTTTCGTTGCTTCTTTTCTCTACTATTATAAATCAAGAAAGACTTTTCCTAGTATGATGATTGATCTATTGATTTAAGTTTATCTTCATTTTTCCATTTAGATTGATCTATTGATTTTAGTCTATTTTCGTTTTTCCATGTAGATTGATCTATTGATTTATCTTCATTTTTCCATTTAAATTGATCTATTGATTTAAGTTAATCTTTGCTTTTTCATTTAGATTGATCTTTTGAGTGAAGTTAATAGTCGTTTTTCCACATAGATTGAGCTATTGATTTAAGTTAATCGTTTATCCATGTAAATAAATCGTTTGATTTAAGCTAACTTCGTTTTATTACATAGATTGATTTATTGATTTAAGTTAATATTCATTTTTGAATATAAATTTATCTATTGACAAAATAACTTATTGTTTTTTTTTTGTTTTTTTTTTGCATATATTGATCTATTGATTTAAGTTAACCTCCGTTTTTTCATTTGGATTAATCTTTTGATTTAAATTAAGCCTTTTTCCTTGTGTGGAGTGCTGAAAAATATTTCAGTATCAGGTAAAGTATTTCAGTATTCAGTATATTTCAAATCATTGTGGAAAAATCTGATACTGTGACAGCCAAATACAACCGAATGAATCGTTCAACAGTATCTTCAGACTAAAAACAACAATATTAATTACTCTCTCGTATATGAAAGAAACAAAAAGAAAATATTGCAATCGTTAAAAATACGAACATGAAATTTTGACGAATCCCTACGTTTCAGACCTTTCTGAAATCGAAGTGCACATTTTTTTGAAAAAATAGATCTGAAAGCTGATGAAATTTGAAATGAGATACTAATACAAATTTATTGTTTTCTGTCCAATTTTAATTGAAATTCATTTACAAAAAGACTGTATATCGACAAAAGACTGGTCGTTCTAAATACACAATAATTACAAAATTTAAAAAAATTAAATAGATCCAATTTGATACACACTTTTAGCATCTAAAATGATAGTGCTTATAAAATACCGATCCTAATACCACGCAAATATAATAACTCAAAAGCTAACAATTCAAATAAAAAACAAAATTGATAAGTGAACTTGTAACTATAAAAATGGTTCTGTAGCACGACTTGGTTTCAATTGCTCGAAAAAAAAGTCATCTATGCTCGAAATAAAAGTCATCTAGTCAAAATGCCTATTCTTTTTTCTTTACTTTATTAAGTAGCATAAAACTCACATATAAAGAGCACTGACAATAAAAAACTTAGTTTTTTAAACCCTAATTTTATATTAACCCTCAGTTTTTTCAACCCCCTAATTTTATATTAGAGATTGAGGAAGCATTTTTCTTAAAGAGAATCCGAGAAAATTTGGGAAGAATGCGATAATTTTTTTTTTTCAATCCATGACCTAAAACTTTTTTCTTACATTTTTTTTTATCACTTTCAGACTCTAGGTAAAGATTTCTATTTGTTCTGGACAGGTATAACCCAACGCTTAAAAATATCACTCAATCAATTGTAGCAGGATGTTTGGAATGTTGGAACTACAAGCAAAGCAAAAGAAGTGTTGAAAAAACACGGATGTTCATTTTTAAAGTTTCCATCACAGTTTTTAGAGAAAGAAAACACTCAATAGTTTAATTTAATTTAAGTGATGCTTATGAAAGTAAATTACAAATACACTATAAGATAGTGCAGGTGCAAATACATAGTTTGATTTATCTTAGTTAGTTATTATTTTTTTTTTCTTTTGATGGTATATCTATAGGCATAGTTCCATTGCATGTTGATTTCATCATGCGATATACATGATGAAAAAAAAAATAACTAGAGCAAGCAAATTGTCCCCTTCAAATTTCTCACGCATTTACTTCTTGAGTAGTAGATGCTCATAAGAAGCATTTTTTTAAAAAACGTGCCTATGCATTTATTAGAAAAAAATGTTTCCACATTAACTCTGGAGCATGTTATTGTGCATAAATCATAGTAACAATAATTTAAAATTAAAAAGAATGACCTTCTTAGTGATGCAAATTTTTATTTCCGTTTAAAATTTTCCTGTAGTTTAATAAATTATTTTAAAATTTGTTTCACAATGGTTCTTTTCGTTGTTTTAACTACGGTATTTATATTTACTCAAGATATTTGGATATTAAATAAACATTTTAATGTCTACTTTATTATTAACAACAAATTTTTAAAATAAAATAATGTCTGACGAGTTCCGAGTAGAGAATTAACAAGCAGTTCACATTAAAAAAAAATCGAATCTCCAATGAATTTTTTAAAATTTTTTCTAAAGATAACGAATTAACATGTTTAAAGAAGAAATTATAAATAGATATATATTGGTAATATATATATTTAACTTTCGGTCCCTTTTTTTTCTCTCTCCCTCTTCGTCAAAATGTGGTCTATTTCACGTCGATTTTATATCCATCAATCCAATCAAGCACGATATCATCTACACAAAACCAAGACCTTAAACGTCGTTGTGAAGTCGATGGCATTTTCCAACGTTAAGGAAAAACCCATTAAAGAACGTTTAACGCAACCCCTAAATCTGAGAGAACCTTAATTTATCATACTTATTTATTCTTTCACTTTTCCAGGCGACATTTTATTAAACAAAAGTATTAAAAAAGAAGAAAAACCCTCCCCCACCTCAAACTATCGACCGTCAAATGACACTACGGCATATTTCACGGTCGTTGATGAAAAGGGGGGGGCAGGGGAAGTTGCCAAACGACAGAGGGTGGTTTTAGGAAAGGTAATTTTCGGCAAGGGGGCTTCTTACCGTGGTTGCCACCCCTCCACCGAATGTCACCACAACATTCGGTAAAATAGAGGGACGAGGAATGAAATTAAAAAAATAACAGTGAAACAAAAGATAAAAAAAGGAGGGAAATGGCGTCTCATTTCGAACGTTTCAGAGAGGGTGGAACACCTTTTTTTTTCCCTTTTCTTTATTCTTTTTATTTTAATGTTCTATCATTTTGACACCAAGGATTGCTTACCGGTGGGGGTGTAAGTCAAAGTAAAGAATATTGGGGGGGGGGGAGAGAAGGAGCGTACCGTGGAAATCGCTATAAGCAACTATAAGTATGACTTATCGTCTGTAGGGGAAATAAGCTGGAGGGGTGGTATGCGATCGTAAAATCGCAGACGAGATTTCAGACGCTTTCAAAATGGAAGGTAATTCATCAAAAGCTAGCTAGCAAGAGAAACAGTTTTAGGAGTAAAAATACGTCTAGAAGAGGGGGGGGGGACGGTTACAGTTACCAAACTGTAACCGCAACGGATTGATATCTCACTCCCACCTCCCCAATGCCTGCTGTGATGCCTTCTCGTTCTATTAGGTTTGTATCAATCCTCTCCGTGTGACACAGTTTGGATAGACTGATGAGTTTTTATCTTATTTTTTTGTTTCGCTAGTTTGATGGATGACTAGGATATATATTTATATGCGATAACTTCCGACGATTTTTGTGGAGGGTGGGGAGAATGACGCAACAAAACTAAAGGGGGGGACACACTAGAAGTCGTTTATGGTAATGAGGGGCGGAGTCTTCTTCGGCGAACGCAGGAAGTCAAAACGTAATGCGAATCTCAGGCGGTATTGAGTCCCAAAAATCTTGATTACAGAAATCCGATATGGATGTCAATAACATGTGCCGTTGGACTTCGTTGGGGTGGAGCGGAAATCGAAGGGAGGGAAGAGATAGGGTATAAGGTACGGTTCTCTTCTGCTATGAGAAAAATACTACTGTTGCTTTTTTAATTGCAGCAGTAGCATATAAAATAATTATATGACAGTGGATCAGCTCTTTTAATACCTCGTTATATCTAGCTTTAAACGCAATTCCATTAATTAATTTTGTTTTAATTTTGTTTTTTTTCGATTTCCTTATTTATTTTCATTATTCAATCATTATATTCCATTTTAAATCATTTTGTTGAAACGTCAAGTGTTTTCTTTGGTATTATTATTAGCAGAAAAATAATTTTTTTTCTAATAATAACTGAACTTTGTAGGAATAATTTATAACCGAAAAATTGTAAAAATTTGCTTAGTTAAATAAATTTTTTTTAGAAAATTATTTTCGAAATGTGATAAAATGAAAACAAAAATAAAAAGATATGAAATTGGAAAGCTATAAGGAGCTGCTTAAGGGAAAATATTTGTAGTTTTCATTTGAATAATAAAGGGAGTAACCAAATAAATTAAGTAAAAAAAAAAAAACTTTTCCATAATTTTGAATTCATATATCAATAAAAAGTATTTTATCAAAACAAAAATATTATTAACATCAACTAGTATAAATTCTGTTTCTATTATGAATTCTTCAATAGAATTTTATTTACTCAGATAAATTGAGACCAGACCCGGACCGGATACTCAAATATCCTGGTAATCAGAAAAGTTATTAAAAATAGTGTTGTTTGTTAAGAAAAAAATGCATTTGCTTTTAACACATTTTTATAAAAGTCACTGAAACACTACTATCTTCATTAGCGTACTTATATATAATATAAAAACAGTACTGAACGTATCTGCCAAAATCAGTTGTTCGTCGTAATTTTAATTGAAGATATTTGGTTTTCTTTCCTCATAAGCGATATTTATTGAGTAATTTATTTTTTAATTTAAGTAATTGGGGTTCAGATAGTGGGAATTCTACTTTGCATATTTCTATTTAATTTTTGATATTGCATAATGTTTTCATTTTTTCGAGCTCATAGAAATTCAGCAATGATTTAAATCACTGAAATAAATTTTTGTAATATAACAAACTTTCCTCTAATATATCATGGGCAATTTTGTAATAATAAAAGGATTTGTCATTCAAGTAAATTTGTGTGTGTGTGTGTGTGTGTGTGTGTGTGTGTGTGTGTGTGTGTGTGTGTGTGTGTGTGTGTGTGTGTGTGTGTGTGTGTGTAAATTATTTCTGGAATCACTGTCAAAAATTTTCTTTCGAATATTGGCAAATTTAAAATCATTATATTTTAAAATTATTTGGAAAAACAAAAGTATCGTTCACCCATATTCAATCACTACTCGATTGTGCCAATTTTTATTTCATGTGAAACATTATGATTCCTAGTAACGTTCTTCGTTGTCAGATATCGGTCACAGATCTCCATTCTCTAAACAAATACAAAACACACTGTTCATTTGAAATGAAAAATATCGCACTAAAGTCCAGCAATCCCAGTTGGCTTACTGATTTCATCAATTTTTATTTTATTTTAAAGTTCGCGACGTTGGCAACATAATCAACATCCGCTTGCACATATCACTTCCGTCAGGATAAGGCGAAAAGAAACTTTGGCAGAGTATCTAACCTATAAAATTAAGCCAATTTCCGCAATTATATCGCCAATTAATACTGCCATTTTGCTTGTTTAGCGGAACAGTCAGGATGTTTCATGCTTATTTTGCAAGTATAATTTAAAACATTATTTGCAGTTGGTGTGATAAGATGTAGTTTATCAAAATTGGCTTTTATTACTTAATTAATGCTATTAATTTGGTGGTAGAACAGCTGTTCGCTGAAGGCGGCTAATGAGAAATGCTATTTAATAAATAAATAAACAATTTTGGAACAGCAAATGCGACGGAAAATATAATTCCAAATTGTATGCGTCTATTATATAACCATTTGATATCAGAAAATAAATAAAAATTTGGATAAATGGCGATAAATTATAATATATTCACTAAGGCTTTTTTTAAAAAAAAATATTATGTAGCCATTTTTGTTTATTTCATAAAACAAAAATCTAGTAACATAAACATTTATCATGAAAGAAATGTTTATGCAGTTTTCATTTTAATATATGATTTGTGAAAGTTTAAAATTGATTAATAATTCATTTGCATAAGCTTATGTTGTACAAAATTGCATGAAATTCGTCTGCAACATTGCATCAGTTGATACTAAATCAAATACCTCAATAAATAATGATAAAATAATAAAATCGTTTGCATCATTTTATTTTCAAGAGTTTTTGTAATTCTTTTGGTATTTATTTGAATTAATTCATTGAATTTAGTGATCGGAGTTATAGAATTAAACATTAAAAGATATTTTTAACAGGTAGCTAAGAGTTAGATTTTGATGAGGACGAAAGCAAATTTTGAAGTATGTTTATTCACATATAACATTGCAGCATTCAATAGTTCTATGTGAATACTGTTTTCAAACATTTAGTAATTTAATGTTCAACAGTTTATCAGTTTAAATGGAGAAGGAAAAGTCTGCTAAAATTTTATCTTTAATGCTTTGTTTTTTCCTTGTTTTATGTTATTTTATTGTTTCTTATAATGCTTCTTGCTTTAAAGTTATTGAACACTATTTTCTTCTAAGGAAAGGACAACAAAATTGGCGAAATTTTTTAAGGAATATTCCCTAATTGGCTTCTCAGAGATTACATGAGCTAATAAATCCGTCAGAATTGAAGGAAAAGACAATCATTGTCTACTACTCCAACTCCCTGTCTTGTCCCTCTTGAAGATAATCTTACACCAATTAAGATACGAGGTTTCCTCACTGATGAGTTTCAATCTTCTTGATTTTTCTCTTATATTCAGTCATATTTTTATGTAATAAATTTGATGCTCTCGGGATTTTCCTTTAATTATTTAAGTGATGCTATTTTTAAGTAATGATACACTCGCATATAAAATGTTTATATATCTTGAAAGTACAAAATTGGAAGAAATATATGGAAGAAATTTAGCATACGATCCAAACAAATCAACAACCACCAATTCTGCATAAAAACCGTTCTTCAGAGCAAACTGTTGAAACTAATTATTAAAATTGTAACTTTGCTTTAGCTTAATGGATGAGTTTGGTCTTCGAGAATAATCGAAGATCATATGGATCTGATTTGTTTCAGATCC
This sequence comes from Argiope aurantia, assembly GCA_026543865.1. Taxonomy (NCBI): domain Eukaryota; kingdom Metazoa; phylum Arthropoda; class Arachnida; order Araneae; family Araneidae; genus Argiope; species Argiope aurantia. The sequence continues at coordinate 884,827 of JAPMOR010037475.1, read as the reverse complement.
ATGGTTTAGGAAGCCTGGAATAGGTAGGATGCAAAACATTGTAAATAAAGTACAATTCGAAATATTTTCGTCATCTATTTGTGATAAAAAAATTCTGAGACGCTAATGTTAAAAATTAAGCAAATTTATTTCTTCAAATACTTTTAGGATTGACTTTCAAATACCTTTACTTAATTCAAATACCTCTAGGATTTAGATTCAAGTTATTTAGTTATTGTTTTTTGTTCGCGCAGTGTCAGAATTTAAACTATATTTACTCTTTGCAATTTCAATAATATTTGATAATTAGAATGCCTCATTGAAAAAAAAAAGTAATTTTCTAGTCTTCCACATTAGAATTTGGAACGTTGGAAATTGAGTTTATCGAAAGTACTAAAGTATTCTTTTTGATCTAACGTAAGTAAACTAAAGCTAAGTAAAAGTTTTGAAACATTAAAATTTTTTACTTAATGTATGAATTTAGCGAGATTATAGTTCGTTAGCTGGAATTTAGCGAGATTATCGTTCGTTTTTAAATTTTGGAATTTTTTTTTAATCGAAACTTTTTTTGAATATTACAATTTATTCATGATTTAAACTCTTAGAAATCAGATAAATTTAAACGAATTGATTTAAAATCTGAAATATTTAGGGTCTTTTTTCCCCTTCTAAAATGTATAAAACAAGTCATCATTTTTTTAAAATAATCAATAGAAAAAGACTTTTGAATGTGATGATGTAATGACTGTTCAAGTGATATTAATAGTAAAATCATGACATAAAAGCCAAAATTTGTTTTTTAATCAGCAAACAAAATAAAATGAATTTTATTGACAAAATGAAAAATAATTATAATTTAGTCACTTTTAAGATTATTTAATTCAATAAAAGCATGACAGTTTCCAAAAGATATTTTAAACCTATTATATTTATACACAAAAACAAATATTCGGCCTTTTTTTTAAACGAAAATAAAGAAGTAAATTTACCTTTAAAATCTAGCCAAGCGTTTATTCTTCACCAAAAGCATATCGCCAAATTCCCCTTGCCACGCCAAATAACATCACACGCTGCCATCCAATCAAACTGTGAACAAGAAAAACCGTAGCATATAACATGTATATGTATGTATATTCCCCGTACAGCATGCTGTGCAGAATCACAATCTTGGCGAAATCATTCGCAGTAAGGGAAACGAAGTGGTATAAGAGGATCCCGTATTTATCCCTGCGTTCGAACAAACAGCTCCGGGGCAGGAAGAGTTTACCCTTACCCCTTTCCAATTCGGGCAAAAAGAAATATGCCTTAGGAAACGAATAGGAATTGAAGATAAATATGAGTTGGTGGTTTTTGCATACGAGGAAGCTGTTTTTATACGATTGGGACTTTTCTTCCATCGTTCCCTCAACTTGTTTTTACATAGATGTTTTTTCTTTATTTCTTGTCCTATTTGTCTCTTTTGTGAATGGGGAGTTGGGGGTGGGAGTTCAAATTCGGAAATGAAGTGATGCGATTTGTTTTGGGGTGTAGTAATGAACTATTAAACTAAATAAACTGCTCGAAACCTGTGTTGGATGATTTTTTAAATAAAGAATAACTTTTGTGGGCTATAAATGCGATATTAAACTGAAAAAAGTAATAAAAAAGTTATTGCTATTTTAAAAATTTGTATAGAAAAAATGACTATTTTAAAATAAAATTTTGTAAAGGATATTTATACTTAGATTAACCCTTATACCCTTATTAATGGAAAAAGTTATTGCTTCGCGTTCTTAAAACCCTTTGCTTTGAAGTTTTTGTGCTTGTTTGTTTGTTTGGAGAAATAAGACAACAATTTTTTTTCATATATATTAGAACAAGCCAATGGATATGGAGACTTATGAATTTCACTATTAAGGCCTTCTTCTATATGAAAAATCTATTGTTGGAATCATGTCTGTCCATCTATTCGTATATATTTGAAGAGAATAATTCATAAAAATCAACCAATTTGACGATTAAAACTTTCGCGTTTACATTCAAAGTGAAATCCTAGATCAAATTTTAAATTACTGCAAAAATTTAACTATGCAAAATGTATAAAACTGTATAAATTTGTTCACTCCACTATGAGGTTAAAATATTTTTAATAGTTTCGAACCTCCATTTCGATATATCACAGCATGATGTAGTAACTTTTGGCTTCAATTTTTAAAATTTAGTTTTAATTATATAGCCGCGATAAGGTACACGTCAAAATTATATTCAATATAATTGCAATGTGTATAAATATAATTCAATAGCCAAGAACATAAAAATATTGTCATAAAATATATTTAAAAATATTTTTAAAACTGTATTGAATTTATGGATAAAATTGCTTGGAAATGAAAGTGGTAGCAGCGAAAAGAATACTTTTTGAAATTTGAAAATATGTAACTGTGTTTTTGCATTATAACATACTACATAGATGCCGAAAAATCACGTTTAAACTCAATTAATTTTTGTTAGTTTAACGTTTGAATTTTATTTAATTTTGAATGAGTTTTCCATATGCATGTCGCATCGCGTTATATACAGATGATACGCATATCCATAATCAATCATCAAAAAGATTGTTTGTTTTGAAAAAGATAATTCAATATCATTTCATCAAAAATAATTCAATACGCATTTCCGTGATCATCCAAATAAAAGTCCCAGGAGTATGAAATTTGCCGTTTCATTTCTAGAAAATATTGTGGACAATTCAGTTTTTTTGATGTTTTACCGTTATTTACATTTTTTACTACCATAAAATCATTAAAAATAATTAAATTAATATTCGAAATTAAATTATTAAAAAATAAATCTAAAATGATGGAAGAATCTAATAAAATGTAATGGCAAACGATTTTATGGTAAGAATAATCAATATTACTGCGATTATATAATATTATATTATTGGCCATTATTAGAATCAATATTCAATAATTATTGGTCGTATTATGTGGCTTAATTCTTAGTTTCTTAATTACCTGAACAACTGTATTTGACTAATTTTAAAATTTTTATTGTGCTAACATCTAAATTTTTTTAAAGAATGCAACAAAACACGTTGACTAATTTGCAAAACAAATTAATTTTTTTAAGAATGTTCTCTGAAATATTAATCATGATTAAACACTGAAAGCGTTATTTTTTATTTATAAAAATAAACAATGAATTGTATAAATTATATATTTTCACAGTTATCTTCTTAAAATATAACCGCACATCATATTCATATGCTAGGAAAACAAATTTTTAAGCTGTATTTAATATCAAAGCCAATTTCGTCATAAATGCAATATATTTTTAACATAACATATATTTTAAAAATGTACTCTAAATTAGAACGTTTTTGACTCGCTGGAAAATATATTGAATTATTTATCTTTTCCTCTAATTCTATGTTCTCATAGCTCAGAACTTTTCCCATCTCTTAACTCACCTGTGAAAGGTAAGACACCATGGCGCCATCTATCGATGTGTGACTTAAAAACATTTACAGGTGAGGTGAATCATATTTATGAATGATAATGGGCTATCTACTTGTTGAGGTACTTTTATTGCCCTTAATTTTATTTATAGATTTTAATTGCAGTTTCTGGACTTGTACTTTACATTTGTTTTTCTTCTATTTTAAATTAATATTTTTAAATTTAAAAATATATATTATTCTTTCTATGATTTCTGGTTATGTAGTGAAAGCGGATTATTAAATTTTTCATTTTCTTGTCTTTCCTTCATTTCGGGCTTTAAACCTACTGAAAATTCTTGCTCATCGGCGTGGTTCGGGAGTTGTAAGAATAAAACATAAACAAAAACATATTTTTGTTGTTGTTGATTATGTTTTTGTTGTTGTTGTTGTTGACTATAGTTTGGTGAGACACAAAATTCATTTGGTTAACTTGACTGAAAAATCTTGAGATAACCACTTGACTCCTGATAAATTGTTTACTCTCTGCAATGGCATCATCAGTATATCAAATGTGTATCTTAATGAAACTATTGCTCAGTAGTATGATATTAAACATTTGAAGTTTCCTCGATATTTATGGTACAATTTTATAACAATTAATTCTGAAAACTATTACTGCAATGTATTCTTTCGAAATTAAGGGAGCCTTCCACTTACAAGGTATTATTTTTCATTTTTTTAAATATATTTCGATTATTTTTTAAAATCTTGGATGTATTCTGACTATGCGGTAATTAAATGTGGTCATTGTTATAGTAATAACTGAAAAATCTTTAAATCTTAGTTTATCTTAAAATTACCAGCATTTTTTTAAATTTTATTTTTGGATCATTCTGTAAGTTATATGGAAGAATAATTCTAAGGAAGGAGAATTGTTTTCAACTTTAAAAGATGAATTAATTTAATTAATAACTAGCCGCTTTTGGCGACCAGTGAACTCACCACGAATATTGGCTCCTTTGAATTTCAATTAAATCTCTTATCTTGATGTTCATGAATTATACACATAAAATATTTTAACATCGAATTATAACTAACATAAAAATCCATATAAACTTAATAGCCTTCCATTTGTTCTGCTTATTGCTGTATTGTTATTAAAATTTTAGGAGTGTCTCAAATGGAATTGAATCTCATGATATCATAGTGTAAAAACTTATCAGTTAAAAACTTAAACCGCTGAGCTATCTATTTGAAATTACAGACTTTTTTTTTTTTTTTTTGCAGAGATCAATTCCTTTATTGCTGTAAATTATTACAAACTTTCAACCTTAGCTTTTAGAAATGGAAGAAAACTACGCGCTTAAATATTTAATGAAAGAGCAGAAATGTTTTGAATTTTATTGGAACATTGGAATCTGTTACAAAAAATTATGTAAAAAAAAAAAAAAATGTCTAAAAATACTGCCAAATTTAAAAAAAAAATGCAAATTAATTATATTGGGATCATTAAATCGATTAATTTTAAAATGATGTAAATATAAACATTGTACAGTATTATTTTTGAAAATTATTGCTAGAAAAATCTATACGTCACTTCATTTTTAATTAATAAAAATTCTAATAAAAATCACAAAAAAAATTACTCGAGTTTTCCATTGTTATCCACCAAAGTATATCTTTGCCAATCTGGTAGCTTTTATCCAAACATTTTATCCTGTAGTATATATTATCCTCTATTATTAATATATATATAAATCTATTCTGCCTTTCATCATTATCATTTTACGATCTTCCATTTACTATTATTTATAGAAATTACATTCTTTCAGATCTTGCGAATGATGTTCCAGAAAAACGGTCATATGACAGTTTATTATCTCGACTGTACTCTTAAGTACTGATGAGATATAAAGAATTAAGGAATATAAGAAAAAAACATTCTAATAGTCAGAAATAAAGTTGTTCAAAGAACAGATTGATTGCAAATTTGTGATATAATTCTTCAAAGTATTGAAGGGAAAGTATATTTGATCAGAAAGAAATCAAAGTTCAGTTGAATATAATTCAGAAAATATGAAATATAATCCATCAAATAGAAAGGAAAATCTGGAATTTCTTTTACTTTACCTGTACGTAGTAAAAATAGGTTAGATACATAGACACAGCTTGAAGGAATGTATAAAATTACTTTTTGCTCTAATTACATCAGATAATATTTTAGCGGCCTAAACCTTGTCATTGTCCAATCTTGTGCACGAAGCGTAGCAGATCACAGATAATTGTAGAAAGTCGAAAGTGGAATAGGAATTTAACGTTTTATGGCACAAAAGCCGGTGTCGGCCATGCTACGCCAAAAACAAAATTAAAATGTGATACAGCGTAAAAAGGCTTAAATAAGTAATATCAATTACTATCAGTTGAAAATTTTAAATACGGGTGAAGCTTTATTTAAAAAATCAAAAGGGAAAAACATATACGGTTGCAAAGCGGTAAAGACAGCCTGAATCCCAAAAATTAGTAAAAACATGGTAAAAACCTAAATTATTGATAAGATATCCATATTTCTAAGGAAAAAGGACAAATTTGGGTGGGGTCTTTCACCCGCTAAATCTTTCAAGTCTAAAACGGTTGTTTTAAAATAGTGTAAACGTAAAGAGTTAAAATTGGAGCATTTTGTTAAAATATGGTCTATAGTTTGATTTTTGTTGCAGGTTGTACACATTAGTACTGAATTTCTAGAGAGCAAGTGTTTGTGAGTATAATGCATGTGTCCAATTCGAAGGCGCTTCAATTTAACATCGAATCTAAGATTAGGAAGAATGGGCCACAATGCAGTGACGGGCTTAATACGATGCAGCTTGTTATTAATTTGCAAATTCCATCTTTCCTGCCATTTGGCAAGAATTTCAAATTAATAACAAGCTGCATCGTATTAAGCCCGCTACTGCATCGTAAGTATAAGTTAGGAACATTATCACAGTTTTTCGTGCCTTCGAAAAGAAAGTTGCAGGTTTTTCCTTGAAAACACTGAAAAGCTTTCATCAAAGCTGCAACTTTCTAAAATACTCTGGAAAGGAAAAAAAAATACATTTTTGAAATCATTAAATATATCATAACAAATTGTACAATGTATATTACTAAATTATAATTTATAATAAAATGTATAATATTTAATCTGAAATATTGCTTCACTGCCATTTGTGCCTTATTGCAGGAAAGTATAATTTAAATACATTTTTAATGAATGATGAATGGTTGCCAAGTAAATGGCTCTCAATCATAGCGGTTCAGTCGCCAAATTTATCGTACAGACGAATTTTGCAACATTGGTGAAAGAAATTCATCGAGTTCCATAATGGAAGAGGAAATTAGGAAAACGTGGATCACAGGCAGTGAACATATACTCAAGATGTAGTTAAAGAGTAACACTTATAGACATTAACAACACAAGCAAACAGCAAAACCTAAATAGAAACAGTAATAGCACTCAGCGTAAACAACTGGAGATTTCGTTCTGAGATGAGCACTTCAAAGAGAACCCTCGTCTAGTCTCATAGAATTTTCCAGAACAATCTTCGAATCTCGGTTCCTTACTGAGATAGGCTCATAATTCTTTTATTTTCCAGAACCCTCATCTTTGTCATAAAAACCATTAAAATTATGCAAAGTCATTAAATGCATACTAAATCTGTCACCGTTCGGGCCCATGGGTAAAAAAACATTAAAAATATTTCTACTCTTTCCAACAACAAGACAAGAGAGATTAAAGATTCGTAACGATCTCTAATATTTTCTGTACTTTCAAGCTATGGACGCAATAATCTTCTAACAAAATTGGATAGAAAAACGAAATATTTTATAGGGTCTTTCAACAATAAATGTTGATTTCTGCAATATTTTATCTGAAATGAGAATTCTGTTTACCTGGCCGTGTATGTGCAGGTTAACATGATATCTCACAAAGGCAATGAGTGAATTAAGTTAAATGTGAGAAATTTAATTATTAATAGAATGGGGTTTTATTAAGGGAATTGAGAAATTGCTCCAAATTATAGGACTTCGTGAAAGAGTTTAATGTTTTTTTGTTTTATCTATCTATCTATGTTTCTAGGCACACGATAACTCAAGCACTCAGTATACTATGTATATGAAATTTAGCAAAAGGATTTGACACTCAAATTGCTGACCTTTCGAAATTTGGTTGCTATTGAACTAAACAATGATACCCTAAACACGTACTCATTTCTTTTCTTTAGAATACGAAAGCAAATATAAAACTTTGATAGGAAAACATTGTCACAAAGCTTCGTCATTTTTTCCCTATTTAAAAGAGATAGAGAAGAAGTGACGATTCTAAATAGGGACACTTTAATTCTAAGAGTTTAGTATATATTTTTGACGTCTATTAATTTTATTTTGAAAGGAAACAAAACATTCAACGAACTTAAAAGAAGATACAGCTTTAAATAGCAAGCGATCTATATGTCTCAGACAAAATACATCTTAGTGCTTTAAAGGCGGGATATAATACTCCCCTGGGTATATTTCCGAGAATGGTTTTGGCAACAGTGGCAAAAGACAGTTACAATGCCGCACATGGAAAGGGAACTGTATAAAACATGAAGAGAAAAGCATACCCCTCCCAGAAACAACTTTCAGAAGCCTACATTAAATTTTATTACTTTACCACGGGAACAAAGTGTTTGTCACAAACAACCACATGAAAGAATGGGATATTAAATTTTTATAAGCCCCTTCTTACATATTTTTGGGTGTGTAAATTATTGGAATTTACAGTTCGATAGCAGTATATAAAACAGGACTCAGAGTCACTCTTCTTTTTTAGGTTGAAAATGACTTTCTCTGCTTGGTTTCAGTGAGTGGTGATAGATGGATCCGTGCACATTCCATATGGATTTGATGCCGGGCCAGAATGGAGTGGAATGCATCCGTCAGTTACCTTTGCCTTTTGTATAAATTGCAGGCGAAGGGAAAAAAGTTAAAACAAAATAGCGAAAAGGTCTGTCGGGGAATTTTGAAACAATAACTGTGTTTTTCATGGAACTGAAGAAATGGGCAGCATATGTCTTATAAAGAACTTCAGACATTTATTTATACTTGTCTTGTGAGTGATACATATGCTGTGCGTGCACAGCTTTTACCTTTAGCAGCAGATCTGGCACCTTATGTTGTACCATGAACGATTAGGATCTCAAGTTCCTTATTTCCTTATTTCTTCACAAGTCGCCTTGACAATTAGTTAGTACACCGGGAATAATGTATAAATTACAAGTAATTTTTTTAAGTTAAAATAAAAAGACGAAAAAGTCTGTCGGAGAATTTTGAAACAATTGAGAATAACGGTGTTTTTCATGAAATTGAGGAAATGTACAGCATTTGTCTTATAAAAAACTTCAGACATTTATTTGTACTTTTCTTATGAGTGATACATACGTTGTGCGTTTACAGCCTTTGCCTTTGACAACAGACCTGGTACCTTATGTTAAAACACTAACGATTAGAAATTCAATCCCTAAACATCTGTTCCCATTTTTTATTTTTTCAACAGCTACTTTTGACAACTGAGAACCAACTCGTCAATATACCAGTATATATACCGGTTGGTATATATACAACTGCCAATATATACCAATTCAACCTTCAATATATATCAATTCAACCGACCGTTTAAGTCAAATGTCCTGGAAACCTTTCAATATTTTGAATAAATAGAGTATCATAAAAATGTTGAGCAATTTTCTTGCATGTTGAATGAAATTTTTTAACCCGAAAAATATTTTTTGATAAATATATTTTAATTGAAAATACCAGTTTATACCCGAGATACTGAAATAAACCCTTTTGAAAGAGACCCCAAACCAAATTTTTATATTTCAGTTTGTCGCAACATTTGTTAATTCAAATCTGTTTATACAGAAATTAATTTAAAATAAACAAAAAAAAAATGTTTTTGGAGGAGGGGAGGGTCTTGAGATTTGCATCTCTTAAGAGGCTCAACAGATGTTAATCCGCCGGGTTATTCGTATTATTTATAAGATATTTTACATAAATATCACTATTATTAATAAATGGATAAATCTAAAATTTCGCAATAAATCTGATTTAAAACAATTGCAGATAATGAATCTTAACTTTTTTGGTCCAGTAAGAAACGTTTATTACGAGGCCAAGATTTTACATGGCTCATGTTTCGAATACCTATCTAAATTTCAAGTGGGACAGCTAAATTGCTAAGTTTAACACAAATTAAACAAGTCTCCGAGAATTGTGATCAGCTGAATGTCCACTGGACCAAGAAAGATACCCATTTCACAGAAGTATTGAAAAGAGGGGGGTGGGAGTGGAGAAAGAGGTGAGCAGAAGCCTTGCTCATTGATCCAGTAAAAGAAGGGGGAGTGGGGCGATCGTAACGTCTTGCGGTCCAGGTCAAGGGGGTAATTGCTGGTCCCTGCTGTATACTTAATAAGAAGTGTTATACAGTATCTCAAGCGCAGCTGTGAGGTACATGAAAGTCAGATTGGATCCTGGATTAGTTTCAGACGAGAGAGAGAGAAAAAAAATTTCTTATATGAAGAAGAAAGTTTCCTGTGCTCCTTTTTGTTTTTTGGTCCTCCACATTTATACAAAATGTGCTGCTTCGTATATGTGTTGGACATACTTCGGCTTCGAAATAGTTTAAAGTATAAGTCTGTTGAAATATGGCAGTAATACGTTAAGTGTCAGTGCTTAAATGCCGTCATACACCGTTTGAACAGCATGTGAGGGAATTGTAATCTCTTGATTTTTATCCCCCAGTCCAGCTCGGTATTTTTTTTTTCTGGCATATAATGTCAAATGCTTTTGAAACTTAGGATATTGTTACAAATTTATAATATGGTTTACAACAAACTGTATAGAATGGTTCGGCGTCAATTTTTCAGATTACTCGAAACCAAAGGGTTAAAATGATGTTACTTAAAAAACACCTATTTTTGATACTAAACAGAATAAAGAGAAATAAACCTACTAGATTAAAATTTTTAAAAATATATTCACTTTATTTTGAGAATATAATCTATATAAATAGATATTTTAATAATTATAAATAATATTGACTAAAATCTTTCGAATTGAATAACAATTTTTAAAATTGGATTTCTTAAAAGTAATGTTTCAATATTGACAATTATTTACTTTCTCTACATTAAATTTTTAATAGAGTGTATCTTTCTTAAATGTATTTAAATGCTAAAAATATGGACAAATAATCATAACATTCAAGGCACATTAATTCTCTTATATAATAGGCTATAAGAAAAAATATGTTATGCTGTTTTTCCCTTCAATTCCTTCTTTCAGTGGCATAGCGAATAGAGGAACTAGAGGTCTAGGAACTAGATGTCGGTCTTAAAGGATTATTGTGTTTACATCACTTTTTAATAGCGAATGTGACGAAGAGGTCTGGAAAATAATACTAAATATCAGCTCTAAATTTTATGAATAAAGATAATTAGGGGCGAAAAAATCATTTTATGCTTGTGGTACCAACTATCATAGCTACATTCCAACTTGTTTTTATAAAGCTTCAAAGACATTGGGTTTTATATCTTTGAATTTATTATTTTTAAGAAATTTTCCTACTGTAAGAGTAAACTAACATGTTTTAATCGTGGTAATAAAAGATTATATCCTTAATAAAGTATACTAATCAAAAACAAAGGCAGGAAATAAAATTTCTACTATAATTTCCCCATATAGAAAAGCTAAGCAATAGTCACACTTTATATTATAGAGAATTACTAGCATCATTTTGAAGATTATTGATTAAGAGATTATTTATTGTTGAAAAAGAGAATAACGTAAATAATGAATATTTTAATTTTATTTAATACAATTGAATATAATCATGTAATATACTTTGTAATTAATAATGAATTTTATTTAATATTGTTTTTAATTAATAATGAAATTTATTTAATATAATATAATAAAATTTTTCATAAGATTAAAGGGAGTTTTAGCCTTTTAAGGCCTCTGACAGAAATTATCTTTTCAATATTTCTTAAATTTTTATCAGAAATTTTCGAACATATTTTTTATGAAACAACACATTTTTGTATTTAACTCGTTTCTCGTAAGTGAAATGCATCATTAGAAGATGTATTATTATATTTTATTAAAAAAAATTGGTTCCATTTAATGCTTTCTCATATATTTTTACCTTTTTATGATATGTCAAAGAAGCATGCTAAAAAAACGTTTGTTAAGGTATTTACAAACAAATTCTTAATATCATTGCAAAATGTTTAATTTTTAATAATTTGCGAAATACTTTATTACAAGACTCTAATTAAATTTTTTATAATTATTATTATTTATTTATTTTGTATTTTTTCTGAAATAATAAATAAATAAAAAAATAATAATCCCTTATATATAATTTTTGTAAGTATGGCAATTTTAAATCATGCTTTTAGGATATTTTTTTAACAATGTTTTCACTTTCATAGTATCTTCTGAAGATTTCAACCACGTGACTTTCTAGCGATGAACCACGTGGTAAATCTAAAATGGAATTCTTAAATAAATGAACGTGTGAACCGAATCACATGACCTAAACTGCCATCGCAAATAGCCTATAATTTTTTTTTTTTTTACTTTTCTAAAATATCGTAAGGAGAGGAACGAAAAAATGGAAGAGGGGGAGGGGAGGCAAACGAGAAACACAAGCAAAAGAAATTGGTAGTCCTACACACGGGAAGGTCGGATTTAATTCCGAACTCCACCGTAGAACCCCGGGTTGAATATGTTTATCAAAACAAAAGCTCGACCCTTTTTAAAATGTATGAATACCGCGCAAAACTCCGGAGCAGCTTGGAATTACATGAAGTATGGTGGACATTTTGATCCTTCTCGCTCTATTCCATCCCTCTCCCCCCCCCCCCAACCGAATCTTTCTTTTACTCCCGCAAAGTTGTAAATGAAGGATAGATGGAAAGAATAAATTCTTGCTCTAGACGGGAATGGGGGGGGGGGGGGCTGAAGAGAAATGCAATGCCGCCTACGTATCTGTCAACTTAGTGATGCAGCAGCCTTTGGCTCTCCCTTTAACAAGGCCGGCGTGCTGCCTTAATTTCATTCACTTAACAAGAGAGCCCTTGCGGAGGGCTCTGTGATGATCCATATTAACTTGATAATTAGCCCCCCTTCGCCCGCCTTATCCCAGCCCCCCCCCCCCTTTTGCTGCTTCGCTTAAAAGCGAAGTTAGTTTCTCTCCATCTCGGGGGCTGGGGGGTGGCTGTGAAGCTATTGCAATGCAGATGAAGAGGTAGTTTCCATATAATTACAAACGAATACAAGAAAGTGCGCTGCCACGGAAGGGACGGACGGACAAAACTCTAGTGCAGCTCGGCTACCCGTGCGGTGCAGACGTCGAACTTCGGTGCTCCTTTCCCAAGGACTGAGGTGAAAAAAAAAATATTTATTCTGTAAAAATATCTTTTCTTTTGTCCCGAGGAGATCTGTTTTTTTCTTGGGAGACAACCCTTTTCGGAACTTTGGATGGATCGGATGCGGGGGTTCTTCTTTCGTACCTCGCGGACCCGAAGATCAAAGGACTCACTTCTTTTAAATTCTTTGTATTCTTGATTGATGAACCTGATGCTTCATCTTCATTATCAACACAAACATTCTTGGATAAGTTATCTTAGATCTTATCAATTCATGTATTCGCCTCGGGAATACCGCGGTCATCTAAGGAGGTGACCAAACTTTCTTCGCTGCACATTCCGAAGCTGATTTGACTACTTCTACAGTGATTGACAGTTCCACATCTTAGGACAAACATAAGATGACCCATAAAATATAAATTTTCACATTGGAAGAAGTCAAGTGAAGATAGCTGTGGATTAGTCTTCCTCAGAAATTCTGGAACCCTTACTAAAATTTCATTCTAAGCAATTACAAAGCTGATTGGATTACATTACCTAGACAACAAATTATTAATTCTACAAATTATGATGACATATGATCTATGGCATGGACGAATCCATTGCCTCAGTATGCATACAATGTATCTAAGAATTTGCAAGCAAGCATCAGGTGTTCAGAGTCTAGTTTGTCTGACCATGAATTCCGCACTCAATGCCTTCTACAAATGAGATGCAATTGAAGAAATGAGAAACATTCTACATTCTGCAAATAATTTATGCAAGCTAATCTATGCTAAGAAGCCTTATGTCTGAACTCGATTACCTACTTCCCACAAGCATTATTGTTCCATACGAACAGTGATTGACAACCATTTAAGGAATTCGCAGTTAAATAAGTCAAAGGTTGTCCTGAGAGAATTATTCTGAAGTCATAAAAATCGAATGCTATTAATGATCAAAATAAATTAACAATAGCTATAACCAATTATACATTATATGCAGCATCACCTAATATCAATGGAAAGGTTCTGGTAGTTATTTTTTTTATTCTATATGTAGAAATTCCAAATATCATCTGTTTTTATATATTTCTTCCATGCTAGAAAAGTACATTGTCAAGAACGATGAAAATCCATCAATAAGCTTTCTTGATTTTTTTTTATGTCACGATAAGCGATATTTAATCTAGTAATAGAATTAAAGAATGATCATCTTTGATTTAAAGCCCAACGATATTCAAATATGCAAGTTATGCAAATATGGAAGAGCAGTTACCTAATGGCATAAGAAATAATAGATGATTTAGTCATTTCAGTATTGTCATATATTTTTAAATGGTCAGTGAATGACACTTTGTCTTCAAAACAATGATGGTGAAATCTCTCTTAACTACTAGATGACTGTTACAAGACAGTCGAAGTTAATATTTAATGCAACGAAAATAATTTTCAAGTAGAATTGTATTGAAGCATTACTACATTGATTCTAAAAATTCTTATTATCATTTTTCTAAAATAAGTTCAAATCAAAAGGAGAAAAAAGAAAGAAATCATATCAAAAATGTCTGTTTGAAATCGCTATTGATAATTTGCAAACTGCCGATGCCAGAATTGAGAAAAGTAGACTGAAGACAATATATCACAATATTTTGTAATAACTGAAATTAAATAATGGGGAATGATTCTGTGTTTCTCACTAAAACAATTCCCAACTCTATCAAAAATATCCCAATTTCTTTGATTATGTTAAAAATATTTGTTCTTCTGGTAATTTTGTTGGTTTGGAAAAAATGATTTGATAAAAATATGAGCTAAAGGAATCGGCTACGAAGAGGAAAAGCTGCTTTTAGCAACTTTTTCTAGCTTTTAAAAAAGCGAAGAAAATGAAATCAAATTTTTGAACTGTTTACATTAAATTATAGTCAAAAAATATTTTGTTCCGAGTAAAAAATTTCCATTGCCAAACCAATAATGAAAACTTGATAACCGATTTTGTAACTGTTACAAAAAATCGCCAGAATTGTTACAAAATGCTTGCAAATTGTATCAGTGCTGTGCAATTTATGAAAATTGAACTCTTTTCGGAATACATTCTTTTCGGAAATGTCTGCCACGCATTTACACCATTGGCTACTAACTGCAGTTAGCGATGTTCTCCTACGATGCAGATGAGTATATTTCAACAGGTAAAACAGCTACATTTTTTTTTCATCGTTTCACATGTTTAAAATTTATTCTTAAAACTAAATCTTATATAACTTATAAAAAGCATAGAAAATTTATATCAATTGTTTAACAAATCCATTAATGATTTTTTCATCACAATAGTAATTCTTTCATCTAATAGAAACTGGCATAATTCCCTTTTTATTATAATAATAAGGCATATTTAATTTAAAGTTGATTTTTTTAATTATAAATATTTATATATCTATTATATTCATATATAAAAAGAAATAAAAGAAATAATTCTTTTCAAAATTCGTTTCCTATTAAATTTATACATTTGATAAGCGGTAAAATGCTTAAATATTTTAAAACAAAGATTTTCAACTTGGATTTATGATTTCCTATTTAATAAACTTAAATTATTTTGTAAATTTAATTCATCTTTTAATGAATGCTATTAGATACTTTTGTTTCCCCACCTTTACAATTGCTTAAAAATGTAAAAAGTTCAATTGCCAGATTATAATATAATGAAATTAACTTATCATAATGCTGTAAACTTTGATCAGCTTTTTCAGAAGTACGATAATCAGAACAATTTCGGCTTGAATCCTTAGTTAATCCTTAAACTTATGAATTAATTACTAAACAGTAAATTAAATTTTCATTTAGATAAATAATGAAAATTTTACTATAAATGTAAAACAAAATTGTCATTTTTGAGATTAAAAAATGTTCCATTATTGTATTTCTATTAAAATTCCTTCGAAAAAAAGCAAACGAATCTCATCTACACATTATTGCATTAACAATACTAGCAGATCTTGTAATATTTTTCAAATAATTAATTAAATTAGAATTAAATTTCCATATTTTTAAAAGAGACACCTTCATCTTTCTAGTAAAGTTATAATTCTTTAAAGTTATTTGATTAATAATTTTTTCAATTCGTTCTTAAATTACATTCAAAATGTCTTATTTTTTCATTTTTTATAAAATATTAAAAAGGAATAAAACTATTTAAAAATTTATTTTCTAGTATATATTATAGTATGTTGCTTTAAATAATTAGAGCTCCATTTACAATAAAGCTTTGAAATTGTAATATTTGTGCCTTTGCCATGTATTTTCGAAGCATACAACACAAATCTTCTTGAAAAAGTAGGAATAACTCATCCCATAATTTCAATTGAAAGTTATTTTGAAATCGCTTTTTTCAAAATCTTTATTTTTTTTCCATAACATTGATAATTGATTAATAAATATTGATATCCATGAAATTATTTTTTAGAAGCGATTGCTTTCATTTCACTTTCAGAAAATAATTTTCTTCTTTATTGCTAAATTATCTATGTAGAGTATTCAAGTTTAAATGATCATCGTCCGTTGGTGAAATTTTGTGTTTTATGTTATAAGAATCGCGAAATTTGCAAACGATAATTTTTATATTTTAAGAATTTTTTTTTTTGTTTGTCCGTGACATCCATCTTTTGAAAATAAAAAAATTCCAAGTCATAAGATAATGAAATTATGCCCTAAAACTTATGATGGCAACATATCATATATTTCTTCATTCATTTTGAAACCATTTTTTACAGTTTTTATTAATATTTCCGTAACATAATCAGGTGAAAAATGTATTAGAAAAATTCAAATAAGATCATGTCAAACATTAAATTTTATTATTTAACATGATTATAAAATATTAAATTAATGATAATATATTATCATGCACTTATGCTTATGTATATCTATGTTGTTTATATTTTTTATTACATTTTTCACATAAGGTATGACAAAATTTTAAGTTTCTGCCACAAATTCAAATCGCCTTGGTAACAAATTGTAATTCACAATAAAATAATTTAAGAAAATTAAGAGAACTTCTAGTTACTTGTACTTAAGTTCTCAAATGGTTGTTCTACTAAAGTATTTAATTTCAAATTTTGTTTGACAATTTTAACTTTGCACTCACTGAATTAAAAAGTAATGCTAGAACTTCTTAATGTCTGTAAATAAGATTCTAAAATCAGAATGTTTTCTTTCGTTGTTAATTTGATTTTAATTAATGTTACTCAAGTCAAGTTTCATTTTCTTATTGTTAATTGCTGAGATTACTTACATATGTAAATATAACTTTGAAAGATTTTGTTTCCTTAGAGCATTAACGTTTTCATAAACTTTTCTAAAGATTACTAAAGTGCCTAAATTATGCACTTAGTACTAAAGAAATTTCATAAGTACTTTTTAAGAATTAAGACAACAAATTCCAATTTCATCTCCATTAAAGACCCAAGCCAAACAAAATATAATTTTTCTGGTTTCATAATCGTTGCAAAACCCACCGTTAAAGCACTCGTGCGACTTTGATACAAATCTATATTAAAATTCAACCCTCATTTTAACTCTGCGCAGCATATTCTTATATCGAATTCTGGTCTCAGGAAAGGAAAATTTAGGCAAGAAAGGGTGACGGGAAATTATCAAAATCAAGATAAGGATTTACTTTACGGCGCAATCTTTTGTGGAAGAATTTATTTCTTATCAATGCAGAGAGGAAACCACTAGCATGATCCGTTGACCAAACCAAGGACTGTGAAAAAAAATAAACAGACGTCAGCAGCGAGGAAAAGTTAAATATTACCTGCCTTTGCTATAGGGCCTCACAAGATGATAAGTTGATAATTTCAAAATAATCTCGTTACCAGGATCGTGGTCTGCTTGCGAGATTAGTTTCCGTTTCTGAATATCAGTTTTATTAATGGACTCAGTGAATGACGTATCACGTAAGGGTTGGGAGAATGGCATAAATTGCGTTTGGATCTGGATTTTTAGTGATTTTTGTGACATTATTGATAATTGATTGAAAGAACTGTGGATACAAGTATCGTTATCTAATATTATTCTTACATATGTGAATAAAATGAAAGAATAATAATAAAATCAATCATATACCTCTTTGAAAATGATTTTTTTGTGTTTTCTGTGTGTAGATATATTCTATGATTAATGATACCAAAGAGGTATCTTTTTTAGGAAAAGTGACGACCGTAGCTTCTGTATCGTAGCTATTAATTGCACGATACTTTTTATCAATCAGTTGCTAATATAATGGTTTCAAATTGCAGTTCTTTTGTTTTTAAAGACAGATGCTAATATAGTTATCACAGGATATTCACCTATTCACAAGAAGGAAACGATTACGAATTCAAATATTCGGCACAAAAGAATGCGCAATTCGGTAATAATGGTTCTGTGAGTGGATTCACAGCACATGCTCAGAAAAAAAATAATGATTAATTAGAAATTAATTATTAAAATGTTTAAAAAAATGAACCCAGATATTTTTACTTCAAATTTAATTATTTAAAAGCTTTTAATTATTATTTTAAAAAGTTGAAATAAAAGTTTTAATTATTAGAAATGTGGAAAGGTAATAAAAAATTCAGTAAGATTTATGCTATAATGAACACCGCAAAAAGAAAATAATAAGAACATTTTTCCAGAGTAAGATTAGAAGCCATATTAATAGGTGCACTGACATTGTGAGCAGTATTCTTCCATAGAATTTAATAATGTTCTTTTATTCTATAAACGGAGCAGCTTCCAGAAAATTCGTAATACCATCAGAATGTTTTAGATTTTAGATTTAGTAAAATTTTCGACTTTTTTTCCCCCTATGTTTTTTTTTATACTATTGGAAGATATTTTTGTATTCAAAAATGTTAAATATATATTGCTGAAGAGGATAACCAGGCAGAAAACGACATTTGTCAGCTATTTTTTCCTTAATTGTGACCTAAATGTCCGAATCAAACATTTGATTAATTTAGAATAATTATATAAAATATCCGAGTTTTCTGTGAAATACAGATTTACGATTAAAATTACGATAACTATTAAAATATTATCTTAAGGAATAATATGCATAAATGTATTAATAGTACATACACACATTAACAATGTATATAGATAAGCAAGGCTTATAAAATAATGAACTAATGCAATAAATTTATGATATTTCTTAAATAAAATTTATAAATAAAATACACATCTCAACCCACAACTTTTTTAAAATAGCAAGGCTGTAAGACTACTTTTTAAATATCTTTATAAAAATAAAAATTTCAAAATCATTAAATTATCAAATGCAAAATTTTACTTTTAAAATTGATATTTTCATTGTCTTTTTTTAGATGGATAGAAAAATGATGAAACTTCCTTGACAAACGATTTAAGGATGCTTTATTAGATGATGAGTTGTAAGTATAATATATCGATTTTTGCTTTTCTCAATGTCCGGTTTATTATAATTTTGTCATGAATAGAGTTGTGATATATCCTAGTTTCTTCGTTATCGGATGTAATTATGTAGCATGCATTCCAAAGAGGTGATACCTTGAAGAAGTTACAATTATTGATTTAATTTTTAGCACGTTTCTACAGACACATGCGACATGCGCTTAATACACATGATGTTATTTAGTTGATTAAGAAGAAACAAAAATTGTTATTGCGTAAATTATTTGAGCAACTGGAATAAAGATAAGAAATACGCAACTAGAAATCATCAAATTATATAACTAAGAAAATATATTCCATTTTTGCATTCCCTGCGTTAAAAATGAATTCGTATTCTTCAAGTTCATGTTCAGATAATACAATTAATTTCTTATGTATATGAGACATTTTTTTCATTTTTCTTTCCTTAATAAATTCTAACAATGTTTAGCTCATCTCTTGCATTTAATGTGTTCCAAAATATTTATGTGACTTGAGATAGCATATTTCAAAAAAATTTTCAACAAAAATATATTGAAAATTACATTAAAGAAATTTAAATGTTTTACGACATTGGAATGCGAAATTTAGCATAATCACTTAATAAAATGTGTTTGAAAGCATGCAATTTTTGTAAACTTATTATGAAAACCACTTTATTATATTTCTTTGACAGAGCATGCTGTGAAAATGTTAATCTCTGCTGTTTTAATATTTATGGAAATAGTTACAGACCTTTGTATGTTAATATTCTGTAAACTATTTTATCAACGATCTGAGTTCCGTCATCAAATGTTAATTTATATATTCAAAATGCATTTAGTTAAAAAAAAAAGCCTTGTTTCATTTCAGAATTCACTATTTTTCTGTTAAAGAGTTCTAATTTTTATCTTTATATTCCTTCAGACTTATTTGTGTAATTGCGTTTATTTAATATTTTTCCGCGCCAATTATCTTTTCATTTAACTATATTTTTGGAGATTTCTTAATTATTAAGTCATATTGTAATAAAAATTGCAATATCTCTTATTGAAAACGGATAAAAGTTTCGTTTCCTCTCTTAAAAATACAACTGTTTTAAAAAAGTGTAATTAATTTTAAAGAAAAGGTGCAGGATTTACATAATTAAATAATATTTCAGAAATTTTATATCATTAGTCCACTGCATTGTTGTTTGTTTTTAAATGAGTTCCACACAAATTTAAAATAAAAAAGCTTGCATCGATATTTTCTCTTAAAAATAAAATAATTTATATTCAAATCATTAAGTGAAGGAATAATATGCTCATATATCACAAATATTCCTATATTTTTATCATCATAAACACAAATTCAGTATTTTTACAAAATGAAAGACATGTTTTTTTAGTTAAGAGAAATAAAGCAGCCTGTATATTTTTAATAAATTACCTGTAAAAGATAATTAAATTTACCTATGGCTGCATTTTTAAGAAAATATTTTTTGAAAATGATATAATACATTTATATGGAAAATATATTTCACAGTCTAAAAAAGCAAACAAGTTTAAATTATTTTTGTTCAGTAATAAACTTAAATAACACCTAATCCTTTGAAAGATTTGCTTCTTTGGTAACTATATTCCGATTCAAAGAGAAAAATATACTCTAAGATGTTTTAATTTTTACATCGATTTTATTTTTATTTTTCCACATTTAGAAATTAAATCAAATGCATTCATACACACAAAAAAAATATTATTTGAATATTCATCGATAAATATAATATTCTACTCCATTGACTCACTCTATAATTATATGAATTTTTTAAATCACTATTTACAAGATATCAATAATTCACTAAAAAGCATACACATTTCAAATGCCTGTCATTCCAAAATACAGCAAAAAATATAATTATAGCCGTTTATTACATGCTGCTTTCACACAATCTGATTCATGACAATGCCATTAACTGAACTTAAATAGTTAATTTATACTTAAGCCCTTTTACGCAATCTTCCATATTAAAATATCACAACAAATATCACTCTATTGTTCGATTATATATGCTTTCATTCGATGAATCATGCTAATACTATCACAAATTTACTATGATTCAACGAAATCTTATGTTGGTAAATGCAATTACCTTTACACTAATTTAACTTTGCCTTACATAAAAAATGAGACTATCGCATTGATCTTATACAAGATGAAGTTCATGTAGATTAACAATCTTACGATATCGACACGAAAAAATAATTTAGGGAATTTTTTTTATATGTTCATTTACCAAGATTTTATATTGTTCTATGGTGTTAAAGATCTCAGTTTCACAGTGCCAAGGCCATCAAATACAAAATCTGCATAAAGACAAACATAAATTTATCCCATTATTGCATATTCTTAAAATAAAACAAAAATATCAAACATATTTCGTGCTATTTATACAATATCTGTATATTATGTATATGTTATCTGTTAACTAATATATTTTTTTGAATAAATATTTATACTTTCTTTGAAATGAAAATTCGGCTAACAAATCTACATAATTATTTTCACAATCAAACGTCTATTTAGCATTGTCCATTAAGTCTCGCTTAAATTTATCCATAAATATCATATTAAATCCAGGAAAATTATTTAAATATCATATTATTTATATTATTTAAAAGCGCATACTTAATATGCCCTTGCAAAGTTTACTCAAATTTCAACTATTACACATTATTGCAAATGCCACAGACAATCACCCATTAAATTAACAAATTAAATTTCTTTGTTGAATAATCATATTAATATCTCATATTATTATAAAATAGAAAATTCGTTGAAATTAATATGTTATTTATAATATTTACAAAAGTTTGTATACTGAAGATTCAAAAAATTTAACCCAAGCCTAATACTGAATCCGTTTCAACAATACCATAGAGAACCACCCACTAAATCTACAAACACAGCCTATCAAATCCTTGTTAAACATGCTATCATCAGATTAACATACCAAAAGAGGCCTAGAACACTGCTATCATTAGCACTTGAAAACAATTAACCTGCAAGACTGTTTTCACCGGAGTGCATCATCGTAGCAAAAAATTCCCACTGCGACGGAATTCCTGCGTCCGATTCGTCGGGATTTCGCGCAATCGCTGCGGCGGCTCGCTCTTGCGTAATCCCGCTGGGAGGTTCCCCTTGAATCCCAGCGGCGATGGTAGCCCGAAGCTGTGGAGTCCGGCGAAAACCCGCAGGCGAGTTGCGGCGAAATATCACCGCATTCTCTCGGGAGGAAAACCAGTAAGCTACCGCAGAGGATTCAGCTAAAAATGGCTTTGAAACACTTCCTTTTTTGAAATTTTAAAGAATCATCATAAAATGATGTATATAATTCTATTAATAGTTCAAATTTATCTATGAAAACATGCAGATATTTTCTAGATTCTTTATGAAGTGATTCTTATGATGATGGGGTAGAAAAAATGTTATCATTGAATTAATGTAGAAGTTTTGTGCTAAAGGATGAAAATCAACCCATTAAATGCGACATTTATTTTTTAAAAAAATGTTAAAATTAAGTCATTAATTATAATAATTATTTGAATGTGTAATAATTATTTAAATAATATGAATGCTTTCGAAAAATAATGAAATGAGTAAGATCTAAAATTTCTAGAAATAAAATAATTATATGAGAAAGTTAAAAATTAATACATTTTATTTGATTTAAACATACTCAAAACCAATAAAAATTTATTCAAAAATTGTGATGATACTTTTAAAATCAGTAAATATTTGCTTATTAAAAAAACCGATGATTTTTTTTATCAACGAATATTAACTTATAACAGATGTAGATAAAAAATAATAATAAAGTAAATGAAATAATGATACTGATATTTTTCGGTAAAAATGAAAATTAACTTATGATATAGATAACGCTGCTGATATAAACGAAGATAACGAATAATGTGATATTTCTAAGAATGTTGAACTGGGAAGTGATGGAGATATTTCTAGAAAAAGAAATGTTTAGTCTAAGTTATTGGCAGATATACATGTATTTTTCATCAAATGTTTACAATTTTCTTTGCTAAAAAAGAAAGGATGCTTCTATAAATTTAAAATTGCCTATTTATAATTCTTTTGCTCTAAATATTAATTAAATAGTTTTTAAATTATCCTAATTAAAAGAAAATTTAACATGAGAGTGGTTGTTATAGAGTGCGCCGTTTTCAATTTTATAAATTCAGCTTTCACCCTATAATTTTTAGAATTTTTTTAAATTCTAATTTTTAAAAAAATTGATAAACTATTTCACTGTGTTAACATCAGTTATGTTTGAAGTTAAATCGCTTCATGCGACCTTGAAATTTTCAAGTTTAAATACTTGTCATTCCTCGTAATTTAGTGATTGTAATTGGCGTATATTTTTTAAAATCAAAATTGCATTTATTACAGTATTTTAAATTAAAATATTTTAGTAAAATTTTGAACAAATATTAAAAATACTGATTACTTATTAAAATATGATAAAACATTTTTGACTAAGTTTGTCGATTATTAGAAAGTATGCAATAAAGAATTGCTTGAAATTAATAGTTACTTTGCAGTTATAATCATTTTTATTGTATATCATTGCATTCAAATGGAAGTTAATTGAAATTAAAAACATTTTCGATATTATATTTAATATGCAAGCTATTATCTGTAGTCCTTTGAAATTTTTATATCACTTACAAATTTAGTTTTTTAAGAGTGACCTTGAAACATATTCAGTATTTCGATGAAGATAAATACATTTTTATTCAATGAGCTTTCCTTATCTTGTCTGTTTTTTTTATCAATGTCTCTCGTAGAGATAAAATATCAACGATTATTTTTTTTCAAAAGCATTGTTAGTTGAAAGCATTTATTTAGTTTATGGTTAAATTCCAAATTTTTTCTATTTCATAATTTTAAGTTGAATATACTTTGTTTTCCTGCGATTGACCTTGAATAATCTCAAGATAATTTTTAAGGACGGAGCAAAAGAAAATTTCGCCACGCATTGTTCTAAAATCATAATAAATAATAAAAAAAAACTGAAATATTTTTTGTTAACTGTAATTTGTTATTAATTTTAGGATCAATTATTTCGCAGAATAATATGATAAGGAATGTGTAAGTAATATCATAAAACATATTAGAAAAAATATTTATTTAATATGAATTATTTCTATTTCGCGTATTTTAATCAATTCGAAAAAATGAAATAATTTTATCTGAATATTATATAACTATACACAGTTTGGGCATTTAAATGAAATTCTATCTGAATATTATAAATTGTGTATGCTAATTTGAATGAATAGTTTCCTGATTTGTTATATAATATCGTTTCGTTATTTTTCACATACGTGTCATATAGAAGGTCATATATTCATGAAATATTTATATTTCAAAATTATAAAGATCAAATCCGTATTCAACAATTTATAGTCTTAAAAATAAAAAGGAAATGAACCATAAAATGAAATAAAATATAATAAATGACGATATTATGTTACACGGTATTAAAATTTATGGTGATAAAAATTTTAATACCAAAATTTTAATATATTGATCTAAATATTAATATTTTGAAATGAATGAATAAATTGGAATCAAATAATTACGTAGTTAACTACTAAAAAAATATTGTAGAATAAAAATTAGTAACAAAAATTTTAAATGTGTTCTAAATTATAAAACTGCTCAATAAAGTAGCATAAAACAAAAATAATTTTCGTAGTAAGTATTTAGAAGAAGAATTTAACGAAAGTGATGCAATCATTTTTCAGCAATATATAATTTCTCAAAGATGAAAAATCATTGGAGCATTTATAATGTATAAAGATTTAGTTATATAAGATCACCTACGGATTAAATTCTAATATTTTTTATGTGTCTACTTTTATTACAATTTTAAAGCACACTTATTCTGTTTTTTAATAACAATAAATAAATATTCACTAGAATACAAACATTTAATAATTTACAAGCTATTTGATATAATTTTATCTATCCTGTTTTAGATTCTAAAGAAGGGATTAATACTTTCAGCGACTATTCTACAACAAAAACTGGTCGAGTTATTGATTTTTAATTTTTTAAAAATTTATTTCAGGCGATTCTGTATCATTTGAATGTTGCTTAGAGAATAATTAAAAGATCAAAAAGCAAAATCAAGAAACTCGAGTGGGCTATTTATTGACATAGAATAATGAAATTCAAAGCTTCATAACTCAGCCAATTTTGGTCATAGAAGAATATAACCTTAAAAAAAAACTTCAAAACTAGAACTATTTTGATATAAAACAATTCAGATTTCGTATTTTTTATATAATGCAATGGCAATAATGTACAATAAAAATGCAATGATAATGCATTATTTTTAACTGAAATAACACAAAATGCAAATCTTTATTTCCTTAAAAATTATATATGTATCTTGAATGCCTTAGAAATTAGCTATTAATTCAACGAAAAAGGAAAATAATGTCAGATTTACATTTGGAAATATGCCAATTTGATGAGAAAGTTAAAAACCAAATTTCATATCGGTAGCTCATTGCTCTTCAATTGCCTTATTCGAAAATATGTTTATTGGAAGCAGGGAAGTCTGAAACGAGAAGATTATTCATAATGACAATGTCGAATTCATTTGACGATTATAATGATATAATTTTTTCGTGAGGGATATATGACAGGTTCATTTGTTATTTGCTAAATAAAATAATGCCACGCTTATCTACAAACAATATACATTCAAACTTGGAAATCGACACGTATTTATATATTTTCTTGTATACATCAACTGCGTATTCATTAGATGAAATTTTCCATGCGTTTCTTATTTTTGTATTGAAGATTTATGGAAAATTTTCGGTCTAAAAAAGTAACGAAAGCAGATATTTTTTGGCCCCCCGTTAATGTTTGTCTTTATGTTTATATGAAACAAAGCAATAAAGTGCCAAATTTACGCAGCACATTGTTATAGACTTTTACGTCTTATGATACACATGCACATTAAATTGATTTAATTTTTCAATTGAATTTACTTTGATTTCAGTTCAAATCTATAAAAAATATATGCATTTCCTATTGCATGGAGTTTCATTTTTATGAATTTTTCCTTGTATGCAAGTTTTATTCAGTATGCTTATTTAAATTCACAATGTCATTCTGACACTTGTAAATAATAAATATATTAACATGGCTTAATATATTTTTTTTAAAAAAATATTAAATAACAAGCTTGACGAATAAACTAAACTGACTGATGTCTAATGAAAAGATAAATTCTGAATTTTCTGAGTACACAAAAAGCAGTGAAATTATGAAATTTTGCAGCAATAAATTGTTGAAATAGAGGATATAGGTTGCTTATAAAGATTTTCTTTACATCAAGCAAGGACATAAGACTGCGAAAAAAAATTTGGAAAATCAAATGAGATTTGGAAAAACCAAGTGGCGAAAAATCTTGATGCCTATCGGTAATGTGAATTTAATCTTTGATTTAAAAAAAAACTCTTAAATCATTTTAAATGTATAATAATTTGTCATTTTTGTTTCCTGCTCTTATATTCTCAATGGAATTCATATTTTTGTAAGCGCAAATTGATATTTATCTTCATATTCTTCTTATCAAAATCTATGAAACTTTTTAGAGTCAATCTTAACATAAACTAAAACTGATAATTTTTTTAACGAACAACGCTGTTTCTGGGAAAATTATGAATATTTCACATTTTCAACTTGAGATAAAAATACTTCTGCTTTAAAAATTAAATACAATTTCTAAAATACAGCACCCGAAGGATAACTAAATGTGGCTTTTATCATACGTCATATATACAAATATATAATTAACAAATCATTCAATTTAAATTTAGAAGTGTAGAGTTTTAATTTAATTTAATTTCTTATTAAGAAACAGTAAATTTAAAATGAATCACTTGAATAGCTAAAATTTTATTAAATTGCTATTACTTGTTCATAATTCATTTTATTTACACGCGTATGAACCCAACATAAAAAAAACAATGCTCATCACTGCATAATCAATCAAGGAATAATAAAAAAAAATTAATGTTTTGCAATATATTTTTTTTTCTCAAGGAGAGGAAGTAGTCCATGATTCCATTTCCGACTTGACAATAAGGTAATGACAGGAGACAGAAAATCGTGCTTACAAAAGTATATAAAATTAAAAGAAATGTCTCCCATAAAATATAAATAAATGTAACTTTTATCTACTTTCTAACATAAACATATGTATTTGTGTATGTATAAACATATGTACGTAAACATTTTATTTACACGAGCACGCACATGCACGTACGCACGCACACACAGGCACATAAATTCACACACATATATATGTAAACGTTTCCAAATGGAATATTTTTAAAATTAAATTACACATTCATACTAAAAAAAAGTAAATTATATTAAAGAATAGTAAAGTTACTTAAAGAAAACTTACATATTTGCTTAAAGAACAGTAATTATTTTTAGAAACTCAAATTGTCATTGACTTTTCATGAACTCATCATAAATAATACAACTCTCTGTCGAGTCAGTTTTAAAAATGAACCAAAATAATCATTATCTCCAAAGAACATTTTTTTTTCTCTCAAGAAGATGGCATAATCTACTATTTTCATTCTATAATCTTAACAAAAACGAAAGACGAAGAAGCAGAAGTTAGGCCAGTAAAAATGTTAAAATTTGCCAAAAAATTGCTCAAAATTCAAGTAAATAGAAGTTGTCTTATGTCATATATAAAAATATACATGTATGTACATAACTCCTCCAATTTTTATCTGTCTTATGCAAAAATTTATATTCAACTCCTCAATATCTAATATTTTAAAATCAAATCGTTGCTTTTGTATTTCTATAATAAATTTTTTAATTAAACTTTTAATTTAAATAGCAATATTTAAATCGTTTAAGAAACTCAAATTATGATTGACCTTTCATGATCTCCTTAAAAACAGTGCGCCTAAGAGTTGTTCTCAAAACGAACTAAAACAACTATTATCTCCAACGAACATTTTTTTTTCCCCTGAAAAAGATAAAATATTCTACGATTCCATTTCCATCCTATAATCCTAACAAGAACGAGAGGAAAAGAAATAAGAAAATCATGCCTATAAAAGTGAATAAAATTCGGAAAAAAAAAATCTCACGCAAAGGGTAAGTAAATGTAACTTTTACCTCACGTCATATATAAATATATATATATATATATTTATATGTATATACTCAACTCCTCCATTTACAATATTTTAAAACCAAATCGCAGAAAACCCTTAAGCAGAAACGACTGAACACAAATTGTTCTGCGAGGGAAAAAGAGAAGAGGGGTGGCCGTAGAACACAATTTGGGAAGAAAACCCCCTCTCCAGACGATTTTCTGCGAACCTTAAAAGAACATACCAGCTGTGTCTATTCGCATGGTTCTTCAAGGAAGGGATGCAGCATGGATTCTTTAGGCAGTTGCCTCACGACTGAGCATGGCCTATACGTGCTTCGAATCGTCTGTGTTGCGCAAAAGAGACTCTGTATAAATCGTTTGCCTTTGTATATTATTTTATTTATTTTCACCCCTACCCCTACCCCCGAGATATATCCTGATGCTCCTTAAAAACCTCAAAGGCTGTGTTGCAAGCGCAGTGTTATGTTAGGACATGGAGAAAAAGATAGTGCTTCTTTATACTCGTAGCGTTAGCATAGGACAGAGTGTCAACAATTTGAGAAGATTTGTTGTGATTTATTGGTGTAGGGGGTTGAGGAGAGAGGATGCGTGTGGTAAGCTGAAAAAAGGAATCATTCTAGTATCTATTGAGAGGGAGGGGGTACTTTCAGTGGTTATTTAAGTAGCGTTATTTTTTTCAATGATCAGGATTTCTAATTAAGGATTTTGTTTTGTCATGTTTTGTTTTGATTTATTGATTTTGATTGTAAATGGTTGCGCTTGCTGTTTTAATTTTTAGAATGAATAGAAAAACAGCTTAATCGATTGTGTTTACAACTGGGAAATATGTTTTCGTGGTTTATGAATACTATAATTTTTATCCGAATTTGTCCGCTATTGTTGTTTTTATCATTTCGAAAATTAAAGAGCATTTTATTTATTTGCTGATTAAATTAAGCAATGGTATGCCTGAAAGAAAGATGTCGATGTTATATATGTACTTATAATAAAGATGAATGTATGTATATGTCGGCTCTCCACAGGCCGGAGTATTTAGAGCTATCAAACTGGCATATATAGGCTTTGGAAGGTGGTAATATGCAACTTGGGGAAAAAATTTTAAAAAAATATTTAATTAATTAAAAACAAGCGAAATTTTTACATTTTTCGCGATAATTTCTAAAAATATAGAAACATAAAAATAATTTTTACATCACCCTGAAATTCAAAAATATATATGTTTTTAACTTTTCAATTTCTTAAATTTTTATCGAATATTTCTTCACTTTTTAATTCATTAAAGATATTTTAGAGTATTTCAGAGTAATATATGTCTTTGTTAAAGAAGTAGTCAAATCATTTTCATAGTTGTTATAAATATTTCATTCTCGGTTTTTCTTCCATTACTGATGATTTCAACAAGTCATATCACTGACTCTCCGACCCTCCCGAAGACACACGGATAATAAATACTGAATGACCGGATCGCCATAACAACAACATTGGCGGGAACTGTGGTTGAGTCCTAAGGGCCATCACCGGCCACGGTACAACCCTTCCCGGAGGAAGTATGTCCCATCATCCATGGGAGAAACCAAGTCCCTATCTATTTATGTACCCTCCAGGGTGGAAAGATCTAACCACCCATATCGGCAGCATCTCATCCTCTTTTCGAAGTGCCCCCCGGGGGATTGATGTTCTAAGTATTAAGATTTGACTCATTTTTCTATAGTGAATAAATATAAGGCACTTTTAATAATATAAGGCACTTTTTTATTGTACTTGCAATTGAGGTTTAACCTCACAATCAAGTAGTAATAATAATAATAATGATAATAAAACTTCGAAGTGAGGACAATTTTAAATACTACTACGGTTTCCTGGGATAAAATTGGATATATAAAGACATAGGCAGCAAATTAGGGAAATACGTAGCACAACGAACAGAAAGATGTAAAGTTTCTAAAATAGTATATGTTTATCAAAATTTGAAATTTAAAATTATTTAGCTGAGGAAACCATTGATGCCAACTTATAATGCAAAATATTGATTTGAAAATTTTGGCAGCCATTAATTCTGGCGAACTAGAGATAGTCACTAAAGGCAGTTAATTAAAGAAAGGTAAAATCGTTCCTTGTCTCGAATAAGAAATGGTAACATTTAAAAAAAATAGTGGACAGCAGTTTATTTTCTACGCCTTTAAAAATGCAAAACGTAAAGTTTCTTAATACTGTTATACCGATTAACAGACTTTTCTTAAAAACTGCTCAGAAGTAATCTCGTAAAAATATTTCTCCAAGATAAATGTTTATTTTTTTCCCAACTCTATTTTTTTTTTTCAGAATATAATTAAATAGAAGTTTATTTCATTTTAAAAAAAAATTACTATCGATTAAAACAAAGATTGCAATGTATGAAGTTAAATCTATATTGCAATATTATAAGTAAAAGTTTTTGATAATTTTTTTTATCGCTTTCTGTTCCTAGGACGAAAGAATATTAGTGTTATTATATTTAGATGGTTTATTCAAAGCAGATAAATAGATTAAAATTCCAATAAAATTAAAGTAGCAAATGAAATTTTTCCTAAGAAAATACATTTTTTCAGCATCACATAAGCATACCAGCATAAATTTATCGGGTTTGATACTCAGTGTAGTATAATAATACATCATAAGCATTTGAATTTTATGATATTCAAGACATCATATGCTCTAGTAAAAGACTACTATTTGAATTAAATTAGATTTATAATTAACTATTTAATTAATTGCTTATTTTCAAGCATTAAGTGTTAAATGTAATTGTAGAAAATAGCCTCCAAGATTACCAAACGATTTTTTTTTCTGAATCTTTTTTATAATGGCAGAAAACTTAATTCTCCCCCCTCCCCTTCCGTCTTCCTATCATATAAAGATACGATTATCATAATGTACTCTGCGACATTTATACTAAGAATTTTTAATACATCACGAATTAAATTTTTTCACGCCTCAAGAATAAAACCAGTGTTAACTTCTTTGCATTTCTACAATAGAATTTATATATTTCCTTTTGGTACTTGAATACTTGCTGTTATGGTGATCCCGAGCATTTCTAATGAGCCACCAACTGGCTCATTAAATAATAATAAATAAACCTAATAATAATAATAATAAATAACTAATAAATAAACTCATAATAAACTTTCTTAAAACTAATGGGAGTAGTGACCTCAAAGGTCATTCGGGCAAGACGCCACCAGTGCTCAGATTTTTATTTTCACATATGAGAAATATAAGCTTCTTAAAATTGCACGGAAAACCGACACCGTGTATTAACTGCATATCATTTACAATATTTTCGAAAAATCGATCTTTTGCTTCAATCTAACACTTTCACGGAATCTAGCGTGCGATCTTTGGCGATTAAATGCTAAAATACGATCAATACACAAGTGCCAAAACGAATGTATATTTTGGATGCCTTTTTCTTGACCATTGAAATCAAAACATAACTATAATTGCTATCACAAGATCATAAACCAAAAATCATTTATTTAAGTCATAAGTATTTGAATTATCTCATATATATACTTGGGAAAGCACAGATCGATAGAGAGTTAACTCTTTGAGGATTAGTTTCCTTTTTGATAAAAATCTACATTGCTGATGCCAATTTTTTGTGCCATATTTTATTCGGATATTTTTTTAATATTTTGCAGTTAAAGTGTTCACTTAGATTCAGACAGCTGGATCGACAGATTCTCTATTAACGAATTTCATTCAAAATTGTTAGAATTGAATCATTTCAGTGTTAAGACCAGATACCAAAATTTATCTAGTTAGCTTAAAGCCTTTGAGAGTTATTGTTTCCACATTACAATTCGACAAATCGAGTTCAGGCAAATTGGTTTTTCGGATTTATAGGGGCTTGAAACGTTCATATTCTTCAAAATTTCGAGTTAGAATTTTTTGAATATTATAGCTTCTCTTTGATTACTTCATACAAGAGAAAAGCCAGATAATGCAAATCTTTCTGCAATTGTATCTGCAACATTCTATGCATTTCCTATTGGCAGTCCGTCCAAAGCCCACAGCTGTGCTAAGCCGACTTAACGGATGACATAATAGTAGCTTTCTCGAAACCTTTGTTCAACTGTGTGACCTCAGCGTGAAGGGTGGATTAATTTGACTACCCCCCTTCCCTCTTCGGCAAACCACCCTAACATGGGATCACTTCTGCTCCAGCACTCACTTTAAGGCATCGTTCCTAATCAGCCCCCACAAAACATCTCTGAGGATCCCTTGTTTTACTAATTGTGGAAGATTGCAGCAAAATAGGGTTGCGAAAGCTTGTTAAAAGGAAGGATTACAGGCCCCTTACTCATGTTTTTTTTTATCGCTTGCTGCAATCCAGGAAGGAAAGATTGTTGTGGAAAGAGAGTGATTTTATTTGGTCATAATTATCACCCTTGTATTCGGAATGTCATTTAGTATGGTTCCCAATGTTATTTCTTGGCATTAGGTTAATTTAAGTCAAGTACCAGTAAGGCTTTTTGTAAGGAACTGTTTTTATAATTTTTGCAGTTTACTTAAATAATAATTACAAAACTAGAAATCAACTATTTGAATTTTATAAATTCGAGCCCACAGTGAGTTGATTTTTGTTTTACTTAAATGAGTTGTAATAAAATGTATTGAAAAATGATTATTTATTTTTGATATTACAAATTCTGTAAAGATCAGTACAAATTATAATTTATTGAACTAAAAAACATGTTTTCATTGATCTTCTTCTATAAATGCAAATATTTTCTTACATATGATACCAAACATCATGCCCTGATTAGCTGCCTTTGATGATCAGTTGGTTTGTCGGGAATAGTGAATGTATTTGATTTCAATAAGTTTCATATGTATTTACCGATTAGTATAGAATAGTATTTCTAAGCTTTCAATTGTGATCGAAATAAAAGAAATATATTTTAATAGACTTACACCTATACTATTCAGTATGTACATGAACCTTCCTAAAAGAATCATGTTACCTAACATCATAGTGCTTTTAAAACTTTAAGTGTCAGTGAAATAAATCTTTAGTTAATACATTGTTTTCATTAATAAGGAAATTTAACTTCCTGTTACTACATTTAAAATACACATATACTAAATCTTTTTAAACTGATTCGGAAAATTGAGGAAGTAGTGATAGATATTTTCGCTTGAAACAACAACAACAAAAAAAAAAAAAAAAAAAAAAAGCGAATTTTAGTTATTTTTAAATTGCAATTGCAACACTTGAAAAAAAATAAAAGCTGTTATTCTTATTTTCCAATCGTAATTTATAAATATTTGATTATTTATTTTATTTTAAATGTATTCTAAAATTTTTCTTTCAAGCAAATTAAGAAATAATTTTGAATATGCATATTTATTTTAAAAGCAATCACACATCACATATGTCCTTTTAATATTTTTGCATGAATATCAATTCTTTTAAACGTCATTTAGTAGGTAAACCATGGTATTTTTACTTGTACACGTAATTCATGTTTTTATGTATCAATACTTTTTTTGAAAAAAAAAAAAAAAAAAAAAAACTAGATTTATCGTTTTAAAGATATTTTATGACTAGTATTTTTTATCAGTCATATATTTTAAGAATAATATTAAATCGTATTTTTATTGTAAAAATGGCAATAGTGTTTAAACAGTAACTGGATTCGAATTTCCTCACGCAGCCATAGATATGGAATCAAAATGACTTCATCGTAATTTTTCTTTTTGTCTTTTATAAACGCCATTGGAATTTATTTTGGAAACACAATGCATTCTGGAAATCATGTAGTTACCAAAAATATTTGAAATAAAAATGTTAAAAATGTTAAATATTATAATATTAAATGTTGGAAAAAATGCATAAGAAAAACCTATAAATCGTTTAATGAGTATTTAGTTCGTTTAGATATTACTGAATTACACTAATCTTAATATCTGTTACAATTTAACAAACAA
The DNA here is from genome assembly GCA_026543865.1 of Argiope aurantia. NCBI lineage: Eukaryota > Metazoa > Arthropoda > Arachnida > Araneae > Araneidae > Argiope > Argiope aurantia. The sequence goes on along the minus strand of JAPMOR010037475.1, from coordinate 850,360 downwards.
AAATACAAATTTTAAAATATTAGTTTAACAAAACAAGAATACAATATTTTAAAATATTAGTTTAAGAATATTTCTTTATTTTTTGCATTATTCATATTAAAATCAGATTTCAGAGACATTCAGCCTCCATAAAAAATAAATAATAGTAATAAACCTTTGAAAAAGAATAACTTGATTATAAGCACGTGTTCATACTTAGAGTTTTGCCAACATACTGCCAAAAGAACAACTTGAAGGTATTGAGATGATGATTGTATTTAAGGACAAAATACCAGGTGATAAACAGAGCTAATGAACAACAACTCGGAGTCATTTTGACTTCCGTCTCCGTTTACGCGATAAGATAAAATTCGTAAAATCCCAACTCTTCACCATTGCCGATTCTCTAAACCAAAACATCTTTTTTTAATATGCAACTCTTGTTTTATTGCGCATTCCGACATTTATAACATCTTATTATTCTGACAACAAAATAAAGCATTTCCTCTCCATTAATCAAACAATCTGATCAGAAAGAAACAAAAAAAAAAAAAGATGATTAAATAAAAATAAAGAAAAACTACTACACTGTGAAAATCGTTTGCTGTAGACAATATTTGATGCTAATGCATTCATTCAGTCTTTGACTGATTTTGAGGCGAAACTCTTTCGGAAGTTAATTGACTGTGAAAATCTCTCACGATTAGGAGACTCCAACTGATGGATCTGAACCTTTCGAATCTTGATTTACAAATATTGAATTCTTCATTGTCAGTTTTTATATCGAATGTTTCAATCATTTTATACAAGCAAGGTAAAAAAAACGTCATGCCATCTTGCGTGTGTAAAAATTGTCTATTTTTTTTAGGGGGGAGGGGGGAGGGAGGGATTTCATAATATAACTGTCTTTTGCTATGAACTCTGTTATGGAAGATAAAAAGTTTTCTAGGATTCAAAATTCTCCAAATTTGTTATTTGCGGAGCTGACTTTAAAAATAAAAATGGTTTTATATTCTGCTTGAATATTATAAGTTGTTTCGAATATAAGAGATATAATTATTTTGGTAAACCAAATAATTCAAAATCAATGAATAATACTCATTCGAAATATATCCGACACGCAACGATAATTCAATCTTCAAATTCATTGCACATCTTGGTGAAAGAAAAGTGAGAAGATCACGTCACAATCACTGGTATCACGTGATTATGTTATCGGAAGCTTTTGGATACTATTTCTATTTTTTAAAAATTTTTATTGCATGGGAGAGTTTTTTGAAGTTCGTTTTATTAAAAAAGCAAAATAAGTTGCTAAAAAAAAGGGGGGGGGGATCACACAATAATAGTAATATTGTCTTGAAATAAGAAAAGTTAAATTTTATTCTAAATTAAAATTAGCTGGAATGTTTTGAGAAATCCACAGTGTTCTCCGAAAATTTCCGGCAGACTTCCTTGTAAAGTTGATATCTCCCCACATTCCCTCCTTTCGCCCTTAAGAATAATGGATTTCTGCATATACTTCTCAGATTTTTATATACACATATATGTTTTCCGCATCATAATATAATTTAAAGGAAACCAAATATACCTTTCAGGCATATTTTTTCAGACCGACTGAAATACAAACTTGATATAAAATTGAATTCCAAAAACGCACGCGGTACTTCATTTGGCTAAGTTGCATGTAGTTGGCTCTGAATTTTTGAGTTATCGGTTATACATGCCAGCAGAAGTTCGACCGTTTGAAGAATTTGGTCCAAATTTCGATATAAGTTTACATTTTATTTCCTAAAATTGTGTACCAAATTTCAACCATCAAGCCTTTTTTGCATTTTGTAGTTACGGTGTTCATTTGTGGCATGGGTAATAGACGAATTTCTTGTGCATAAATTTCGTTTAAATTTCGATACAAACCTACCAATTTTGGAGAAATTACTGCATAGCTTTACTTACCTAAATAATTTACATACCTAAATAAATAATTTATTCAAAATATTTATTAGACATACGAAATCCTTGTTCTTCCTTTTTTCAGAAAGTTTATGATAAAAGATGGATGCTTATAAGGAATTAGTACTGTTACACATAATATAAAACTATAGAATATCCACAAAATAATAAAGTCTAAAGCTATTTATATATAAAAAAGAACATACAATTTTTATCGTTTTCGAAATTTTTAAAACTTATAAAATACTATTGCATTGATTAAACAGCTATTTCTCTATTTTATTGCTACTACGCACAAAATAACATTCTATCTTCATAATTTAAAAAGGGTTTTATGTCTGTTCTATTGCTTCGTGATTTCTATTTCTACGAAATTCATACTACTTTATTATAAACATTTCGAACCTTTAAAACATATCCCAAAATACTCTGCATACGATAGCGGTATGACTTCCTTCCGCTGTGTTTACCGATAAAATCTGCTGCCACGCAAAAAGGAAAGAATAATAACCTTAAAAAATAAATAAATATACTTCTCGAATTTGACGCCAGATTAAACCCTCTTCCTCTACTGATATCGATAGGGAAAGCGAACAAAGGAAAACTTTCTTTATCAGCAACCAGTTGCTCGAAATCGGAACCCAGCTCGATTGGGGGAGTCAACCCTAAAATATTGGAACAAATCTATACTGCGAATCTGTAGCGAAGCTGAAATTATCTTTCGCTTCGCCTGTGTCATCCCAGCTATCTAACTGGGGAAGAAAAAGAAAAAAAAAGATGAAGAGAAATGACGGTTTTATCTCTTATTCCTAGAGAGGTTGCCAATTTGGCGATTATTTGCACTTTGGCAGAATTATTCAAATATTATGCATGCTGACGTTACCTAGAAATAATTTTCTTTATTTATCATTAATTTTTTATCGCAAATAGTTAAATCCTTTTTGCCAATTTGGTGTATATTAATTATGATATTTAAGGAATAACTTAAGGCTTATCAATATATTTCAAAGGATAAATTATGTTTTCCCCATTATGCACAGAAAAGTAGTTGAAAAAGTTTGAAATAATCTGTTAGAAGCGTTTTTAGTTTTTAAAGTTTAAGCATCTGTCATGATTGAAATGCAATAATTCTCAAGTATTTTTATAGTAAATATATATACAAAAGCTTTATGTCATACAAAAATGTATTAATTTTACAATGTCCTCTTTAGTTTCGAAATATGATTTTTAAATTTCCCCCCTAAAAGTGATTTTTTTCCCTACAACAGCAAATAAATATTAAAAGTAAAAAAAATTTAAATACTGTGTTCACAAACTATTCAACTCCTAAAGATAAACATAATTATTCGTTGGCAAACAATCTTAATTCATTATTGCCGCACAGTTTTTAAAAGGATTTAATAGCCTTGAAAATGTTATGGGTTATACTTTTACCATGTAATGGGAAAAAGTAGAATTTGCAATATTTTTAAGGAAAAATTTTAAAAAGGGAATTGCATTCTGTAAAAAGAAAAGTAAACGTGTTTAGGATGAAACTTATACACAAACACTAAATTTAAAAGTGACAAGTACTGTTTTATAATTCATCAATATAATAACAAAGAATTATAATACTAATATAAACTTGAGAACTTAAACTATTATTAAAGTTTTTAATCTATTGAATATCAAAAGAATGAATCTTATTGAATATCTTCCCTTTACAAATATTCAAAATGGCGCACTACCTATTTTCATTAAGAAGATTTATAAATTTATTTTTTAAATTCAATTAAAATTATTAATTTCATAGTGATTCTATTTAAACGGCCTTTAAATTCTATTTAAACGATTACTATTGTTGGTTTCATGATTCCATACGTGCATGCTATTCGAACCTTTTTAGATTTTGGGTTGATGAGCTGGCGATAGCAACGTGTGAACAGTGTAACATCAGACGAGTCTATTTTAATTACTTGGGAGGGGAGTAGGGAACAAAATTTAGCTCCAACCTTATACCAAATTCTAAAGAGCGTATGTTGACCATCTAGCACAATGGTAATATTTTACCTGAATTGCATTTCCTAGATTTAACTTCATGTCCACGATTTCGTCAGCAAATATTTTTAGAGCATTAATTGGTCAAAGATAATAAAAATGTTATTTCAATAGTCTTACAACTATTCTTCGTACACTGAAAATGAAGTTTTCCAATGGTAACCAGTCTCGCAACATTCATAAAGTTTTTAAAATATAATATGCAGCTCAGCTATTTTCTAACGTTCGTGGTATCGTAACTTAATTTTTTAAATCGAATTCTTCTTTCTTAGATGTCAGCAATGAGAGAAAATCACTCAATCAAATAATTGTCTAAATAATAACAAGTTAAATTTCAGTTCAATAAAGTAATCTAATGATGAAAATCAGATTAAAAAAAAACTTTATTTGAAAATTGCCAAAATTCAAAGAAAAATTTGTTTGGTTATTCAAATAGTATCATTGAAAAATACTTTTCAATTTTTAGAAGTTGTAAAAATTATTTTTGTATTTATATTTTTTGTATATATATATATATTGTATTTAAATTCTTTTGTGAATTATTTTTTGTATGATAATATTTACAGGAGTATGACAGCATCTCGTTTAATTTTTAATTAACTAAATTTCTAATTAAAAAATTGCTCTATGGTGCATATTTTCATCACCTAAGTATACCTGTGCCATATTTGGTATCACTAGGACAAACAAATAACATGTGGGACATCAATATACATACACACGTTTGTGCACACACATTCTTCTTCGTAATTAGTTGAGAAAAGAACATTTATAGCATTCAGTGAAAAAGAAAGTATTCAAAAATCATGTATCGTTCTCCTCACTTTAAGGTTAACTTAAAACACGTCATTCTGAGGAAGCGGGGTCGAATTAAATCGGGGTCGAAGGGGCCCATAGGCAGCAAAAGTCTCGGGCCGATTTCCCCCACCATGCTTTCAAAACGAAATATTTATTTTTATCGTTTTCCATTTAATTCTTTTATAAGTTGTTTTCAAAAGCAAATGTTGACAATATGAAATAGTAAAATGATTAATTGCAGATTACTTTCTAAATGTTTGGTTTTAATATATCGAATAAAGAAATGCAGAGCTAAAATTTAAAAAGTCTGATTTTTTTTTTAAATAAAATAGTTTAAAAAAAGCTACAAAACGTTTTTTTTAACATAATTTAGATATCAAACAATCTTTAATAATAGGAATTTTTAAAATTACAAAGAAACACATATTTTTTAAAATTGTAAATATAACATAATAAAAACTTATATATGGTTATTAATTAGGAATATTTCTAGAATAATGTTCAAAAATTAATTTAAACAATATTTGATTTTAATTTAAATAAGTCCAATTGCACTTCCTTGAAAATAAAATAAAAGGAAAGCACAAATTAAATAACTTTCAAACTATTCTTAAAAAAAAAAATCATGGACGACTGTAAAGCTGTGGGGCCCATAGGCAATTGCCTACTTTGCCTATTTACTTATCCGGCTCTTTATGGAAGTATATGATAAATGAAGGTGAGAAAAAAATCCTCATGGACTTGATTTTAAAGCTGTGGGGCCCATAGGCAATTGCCTACTTTGCCTATTCACTTATCCGGCTCTTTATGGAAATATAAGACAACTGGAGATGAGAATCATCTCATGGTTTGAGTCAAATAGAAAAGAGCTGAATGAATAGAATTTGACATGCATCCATGAGCCTAACTATTCAGATAAAGCTTTCCGTGCAATTTTCAAACTTCTTGACATCTTCAGTTTTGGTTTTATTTGAATAGCTATATTCTTATGTTAACGGTATGTTAACATAAGAATATAGCTATAACTGTTCAAACGGTTATGTTATATTTAATTGTTGTTTTAAAAAAATTTTCTTGTTGGCTATATTAAATAATTATATTGTATCAAAGGGTTTGAATAGCTATATTCTTATGTTAACGGTATGTTAACATAAGAATATAGCTATAACTGTTCAAACGGTTATGTTATATTTAATTGTTGTTTAAAAAAAAATTTTCTTGTTGGCTATATTAAATAATTATATTGTATCAAAGGGTTCTCCGATTCCATCAATGATAAGACTTTCTGTTCGATTGTCGAACTGAAAAACTACATTTTAGTGAGGTTTGAAATGCTGTATTATTATGTTTAATTGTTATTTAAAATTGCTTTTCTTTGAGCAATATCAAGTAATTGCATTGTATGCTCAACCCATAGAGTGAGATATTTACTACAGCTTGAAACAATATTAATGGATTTGAGTGGCAATATTTTTTTTCTTTTCGTTCAGTGATGACGAGATTCACTTTTCTGGAACGCAGAGGCATTCAAACGGTTCAACAGCAAACGATACTGAACGAACCACACCACGTGTTTCTCCCCTGATTTCCAGAGCCGAAGTCAATAAACCTCCCGTAACGTGAGAACTTGCAAAATCACAATCGAAGCAAAAATATTTTATGTATATATTAGAACTTTCAATTCACAGATTCTACGGGGAGGATGGTTAAAGGAAAAGAGAGGAGGGGGATGAACAGAACTGAAGTGAGTGAAGGAGAGGAGGGGAGGTCAAAAATTTTGTCTCGCACTCTCGTGTCGTCTGCAGCTTGGCAATTTACATGACATTAGCCTGCTTTCCCACAATGCCTCGCGGTTATGAGGGGGTGGTTTGCAGGGGGTCTTCCTGTGCTTAAAGGAGCTAAAAATCAATGGGAGATAATGGGAGAGTATGACTTTGAAGTTGGGTGGCAGTAGTGATTGGAAATTGTCGTCTGTTGCTGTGATTGAAAGATAAATTGCAGACGATTCGAGCCAAGATGCCACAAGAAATTTGTGAGAATGAACCAGAAATGGGTATTTACTGACGGTCAGAGTTACGCTTTCTTGCGGGAATTTATTTTCTTCTTCAACTCGTTGGAAGAGAAATGGATTGCTGTTGATGAAAATGTCTGCCTTTTTTTGAGGTAGATATTTTTTTCATGAATATTTTTTGGAGTTCCGTGGCATATTGTTGGATGAAAAAATATTTCTAGCAGAATTTTTCCATTATTCCTATGAATATGAATAGATATGGAGTCGTTGATGTCCATTTGTGGTATCGAAAGAAGTTTTTTGACAGAAACAGTTACTTCATTCTTTTTTTCATTTTCTTAGTAAATGAATATATTGTTCGCTTCAGAATTACAAAACTACCACTTTTTGCGAATTATGCTTCTATAACGGATGGTGCGAAGTAAGATAAGCGGTTATTACATATCTTAATTCAGTGAAAAATCTGCTTTCACCCTGTTCCTAAATTTAAACATCTCCTCTGTTCATCTTTCCACTCACCCCTTTTTTACACAATAAACGACTCCTGACGCATGCGCAAAATCCCAGAAAGTTTTCGAATCTGAGAGTTTTCGAGTTTCTGTTTCATGAAGTCTCTCGTTTCATTTTAAAGCTATGAATATTATATTGTATTAAGTATTGGAGGCATTTACTCTTGTGAAATTTTGATTTTAAGTCATTCAGGGTTATCCTCATTACTCATTACATTTATATTGTATTAAATATTGGAGGCATTTATTCTTGTGAAATTTTGCTTTTAAGCCTTTCAGGATTATCCTCATTACTCATTACATTTATATTGTATTAAATATTGGAGGTATTTATTCTTGAGAAATTTTACTTTTAAGCCTTTCAGGATTATCCTCATTACTCATTGCATTTATATTTCATAAATATGTCTGGCTCATTGAAGTATTAAGCAGTTATATTTCGTCAATGGACTGAAAATACGTCAGCAATAACTTGTTAAATGCTTGGCGAAACTGATACTTGAGCTGGAGGAAGCCATCCCATAGACCAGCCTAGTCATCTGATCATGGTTTCAAAATTACGATATTCGTCTTTAAACAGCTCAAGTGTTACTTTAAAACTCGATAAAAAGACGAAACGCCATTTTGTTCCCGTCTTCCGTAATAAAAAAAATGTTGGAGCTTTTTGAACGTTGTGATGTATATAACCACGACATTTTCCACAAAAAAGACAATTTTTGTTGACTCATATGTCTTTTATAAAATTTAAGTGTAACATAGTGTTTTCCAAAGTTTTCGCATTTTAATAGAACAAACAATCCTAGCAACATGTCATAGGAAGCGATAAATGTGATGCAAAAACAGAAATCAATTTTCTTTCTTTGTTTGGTTTTTAACATGTGTGAAGACTCCGAGTACATAATATCCTGCCCAGCCCTGACATCCGGTTTCATATTTGTTTCATCACACATTGACTACTCCGACCCGCGCTGATTCTCACGGAAAAAATCTGAATGACCGGATTGCCTCGAAAGCATTGGCGGGAACTAAGTTGAGTCCTAAGAGCCATCATCAGCCACGGTACAACTCTTCCCATGGAGATACTTCCAGTCATCAGCAAGGGGTAGTCGACCAAATACCATTTCTGTATCCTCCCAGGTGGCGGGAACTAATCACCATGTAGAAAGCTTCTCATCCTGACATCAAAAGTATCCTCCGGTGGGATTCATATTTGTGGTATCATATCACTGACTCTCCGACCCACCTGAAGGCACACGGATAAAAATTAATGAATGACCCGACAGCCGCAACAGCAACACTGGCTGGAACTGTAGCTGAGTCCTAAGGGCCAACGCCGTTCACGCCTAAGGAAGTATGTCCCGTCCTCAATGAGAGGAGCCAGACCCCCAGCTTTTCGTGTACCCTTCAGGGTGGCGAGAACCAATCACCATGACGGAAGCATCTCATCCTCATATCTGAAATGTCCTCCGATGAGAATCATGTTTGTGGTATTAGCCACTTCAAGATTTGTGAGCATAATTTGTGTTTTATTGATATTCAGAATGAAATTATTCTTATATGGAAGAATTTAAACAAGCAATCGCAATAAAGTTCATTCGTGTGACAATGACAGAAATGAGTGCATATGCTATCTAACATCATCTGACATATGCTATATAACATATATCTATCTGATATATGTTTTCAAGGATCTGTTCTATTATCAAGGTCCTGTTTTTCTCTTATGAGGTAGCAATAATTTTAAAAATCATATTTATTCGACACTTTAGAGGTCAGCATGAATTGATTTCAAGGGAAAATTCTGAGCTCAATGCGAGAGAATGAGTGCATTTGATACAATGTACAATAATTGCATGTAGTAAGAGATATTTAAATAAATGATAATCTAATCAAACTTACAGATGGGAATGTAGGATCTTGTCCATTGTTAGAAGTGTTCCCGATGTATAGCCGTTATTGTCCAAATATTGCTGATAATATCGACCTCAGGACAGATAGCGGAAATTACGTCGATTGACATTTGAACTTCATTCCTTTTGCTCTCAAGTCATTGATTATTACTGGTGTTAAACTATAAAGTTTTTCTCTGTCAAGAGATATATTTCGTGAGAGAGATTCACGTGTGCTCTTATCACTTTAATGTTAACACAGTGACCTAAGAATACACTTAAATTCTTAATTAGATGGCGCATCACCTTTGGAAAACTTATTGTTATTTTAATTCTTATAATAATATAAGGGGTATTTGAGATATTAAAACTTTTCTAATTGATATTTGCTTTTTAACCCTCTTATCCTCAAGATCATTTTAGTTCAGATACCTCGGAATATTGGAACTTCCGAATTTCTCTTTCAAAGGTAAGAAAAATTCCATACCCCTATTTAAATCCGAGGTGCCAACTCATGTTCCTAAGGGGTTGTTATACAGAATATAGGAAAATACAAATTGTGGATTCATACTATAGGTGCTAAAATCGTGCGCCAAATTTTATTTACCTAGCTTTTTATATTTTGTATTGAATCATGTTGATTTGCGTTATGACAGATAGATCTCTTGAAAGTGGATATCCTTCAAAATTTGGAAGATATCTACAAATGCAGTTTGAAGACTACAATACCAATTTTCATCTGTCTATTGTACAACGTTTTGAAATAAAGGGATTTATAGAGAGATGCACATATTTCCAAATATTATTTCGGATTCACAGGACTCTGAAAGGTGAAGATCCGTCAAAATCTGATGTTCGAATTCTTTGATAAAGAAACTATTTGAATATTTCTTATACGAGAAGATAAAAAGAGATATTCCAATTAATTCGCAAGTCATGAATCTACCTTAAACAGTTGACACTTACTAAATTATAATTCGCCTTCATATGGGAATAATCATTCCCGAGTGAGTAATCATGTTGAATATTTGTGTCATTATTTTTGGAAGAGAGGATTTTAATGCTAAAATGGTAATAAAAAAAAGTCGAATTAATTAGAATATTTATATATCCGATTGCTAACGATTCTTCCCTTGGAATTTTAATGCATGTTATTAAGGTTAGTGGCTACATTGAAAAGCAAGTTTTTGATGAAAATATGAAAAATATATTATTATTATTATTTATACATATTTTCATTTAATATTCTTAATGTTTGAAAAGTTGTTATCATAAAAACCGATTGAATTTTCTGTCTAAGTTTAATTTTTGGGAATTCACCCCACTTTTTATGATCGTATTTAAGTATATTTTAATGCCATTTTAAATCTTTGAGCGTTGTTTTCTCAAATTCTAAATATTGATGGAATTTTCTTACAAAACAACATCATATATAAAAATATAATGCATATTTTTTAAATTTTGCTTTGGTATAAACATTTTTCTATATTTTCTGCTATTCCTGAATTAGGGAATAAGAAATATTTTATAAATGCTTAATGTTTTACAATGGGAAAATAATTAAAAATATTTAGTTATTTATCAATTGAACTCCACTATTTAATGTGCGGATTGAAATATAGCTTAATTTTTAGTTCAGGAATTAAGATATTTAAAGTAATACATTTCTTAAGCTGTCTGCCAAATTTAAAACAAATCATTGGATAAAGCCTAAGACCTCTAGAAATACTAAAAATATCTTTCATAAATCTTTAAAAACACTAAAAAATTTCCGCTTTATAACGCTTTTTACTTAAAAAAAAAAAGACCTTTTTTTTAAATTTAAAAAAAAAACTTCTATAATTTAATTGGTTTATTTTATTTCATAGATGTTTTTTCAGTCTTTTTATACAAAAATTCAGAAATATAAGTAATTCAAAGTACTTTTCAGAAAATTCATCCCAAATCCCATATAAACTAAACTTTTATGTAATCATTTGCTTTTTATAAATTTATGTACTTTTATTAAAACTTTTATGTAATTGAATGTACACTCTTCTAAGTAAACCTATATATTTAGATTCCCGTTGCAATACAGGCCTTGACTGAAAAATAAGGAAAACAATTTAGCGATAACTCGCCAACTTGCTCCCCAAGGTTCCTCTTGCATATTAATCAGTTCCGATAAAGCATCCACCACTATGTTCCGACAAGGCTTGGCAGAGAAGGGCAGTCAAGCAGAAGCAAAATCGTTCCAAAGATTTCTGCTAGATTTCATTTTCCCAACATTTGGGGAGCGCTGATTCAAGGCAGTACATCAGCCTACAGATATATAAGCTCTCGTCCACTCTTTGTCCATGCGCCTGATTTCATTTCATTTCTTCTTCCGCGGTCATTTTCAGGCTGTCGGATAAACCGAATCGAAATGTATATCTGTACATAAACCACGTCATAATTGACTTCAGGATGTAATGTGATATATCTATCTAGATTAGGTGTCTTAAGTTTTTTTCTAAACGCAATATCATATAGGGTATTAAAATAAATTATGATTCTATTTTTCTACTAAGTTTTTGCCACTGGTTCGAGTGGTGGAAATATCTATATGCTGCAGTGAATATAACTAATCCGGTGGTTATGCTTGATTATTATTATTTAGTGATAATTATAATTATTCCTTATTATCACTAAACTTGGTATATGTGATAAATTATTGCATATCTATCGAATATATCGATCGGTTTATAAAATCTTCAACTCTCGATGAGAAATATAATAATTTCTGATTGTTTTGTGGAGTAACGAGGTCTTAATTCCATAAAATTGAATATTTTCAAATAACACTAAAAATATTGTTGATAAGAATTAGAAAAACATCACTCGATGCTTGAATTTTTGTTTTTAAATAAACATTTTATACCATTCAAATTTCACAATGCATTTTTTCCTTTTATGTATATTATAATTACTCCTCAACTTATGACTACCACAACCACGACAATAAAATAAAATACAAGATAATCCTTAATTTCAAATTAATTTTTGTTTGAAGTACATACAATTAATATATATTATGTTTTTTTTTGTTTTTTTTTTACGTTATGTCAATAAAGAACAAGCACATAGATCAAATTTTGCGCTTTAAATACAATTTTAGTAACTCTTTTTCTTGAAAATAGTGTTGAAAGGTATAAATCCAACGTAGGACATAGAAAGGATATGTATTGGAAATCAAAAATCTATAACAGTTTTTTTTTAAAGAATTTGAGCCAGTTTTATATATTGTTGTACATTTCACAGCAATAACCTAGAATAAAATCAATTATAGGTTAAACTAGGGATAATGTAATATGAGTATGTAGGTTAATATGATTACTTAATTTAGGTATAAATCACTCAGGTGTGAATCCACTTAGAGTCTTATTTAGTTAGTTATTTGGGATAATGTTAGTTTTACTGATTCAAGATCCCGATATGGACATGCTCTGGAAGGTAGCGCAATATATAAGACTAGCTCACATTCTAAGAAACAGTTGAAGATGCAACATCGTTTAGATTTCCTATCTAACCATGCCTCTAAGTAGATTCACATTTTATAACTTTAAAACTTTTGAAAAGGCCGGAATACCCTATTTGGTAGGAGGTCCCTTCGGTTGTGAGTTCGAACCCCGTCGTCCGAAGACTCTCCGTGCATATGGTGGCTGGTGCACACATAAAACTGTCGTAGTCCTCCAAGTCAAGACAATACCACTAGGGGTACTGGATCAGAGGTGATCATTTTCTGATTCAGGTCTAAATTACGATCTGTGGATGAGTGAATGTAATGTATGAAAGTCCGCCCAGTGAAAAGGGCTGTAACGCTTGAGTACTAAGGCGTATTCTTGGCTCTAGATGGCGCTACTGAAACAAGAGACGCTAATACTCGGATTAAAATCGCTGACTTCGTCAATCTTGTATACGATAAGGGCCATAAGAAACAACAAAAGATATGAATTTTTGAAAAATTGCAGTTTTTTTTAGTGGATTTGGTTGAAATAATCCAAAATAACGAAGACTGTCGACATTTTCTTTTTCTTTATAGCACAACTAGCATGTTAATCGTTTTTTTTTTTTCTCTCCATCAATTGTTTATTCGGTGAAATTGGATTTCATTTCTTTTCCTGAAAAATAGAGATAAGATATTTAATTTCTGACGAATGATTTATATCTTGTTAAAACAAAAATACATATATATGTGATTAAAGTAAAGCTCATTACTCCTTGATACGAAAAAGATAACAATCATAGTCATTCCAAGTAAAAAAGTATTGATGATCCTTTTGAAATTAAATAATATTATTATTTCTTAATTTATTAAAAATATCGAAATAATATCGAATAACAGGATAATATAACTGATTTCCATAGTAAATGAAATAACAGTAGTCATCAATAACAGTAGTCCTCAAATACTTTCGTAGCAGTAACTTCTTGTAAAAGTTATGAAACCACTGATTCTGGCCCGATATATTCAATCACTATGATTTGCCAAAAGAAACTGATGTTTTATATCTTCCAAAACAATAATCTTGAGACAATAGTGTTTGTGTTATTCTAAGATTAAAAAAGTGCCTTTTTAATAATATCAATTTCATCTTCTTTCAATAGATTCCTTTAATTTTAATAATATTTTAAACTCAATTCGATATATTATGAGTAACATTTTTTAAAAATATTATGTTGGAATTCCAATTCATTCATGTAAACCTTTAAACTCATGTTTTCCCCATTGTAGCATCTTCACTTCAGATTTTATTTTGTAATATATGCACTTTTTAATTTTCAGTAAACTGATTCAATTAAATTCATGTTTTGTAGTCGTATGAATTAACAATTGCAAATGCTTTCTTCAAATGTATTACATATTAGTCATTTAACAGCCTAAAAATTTAATATTTTGGGAGAGCAAATTGGTCTCAAAAAATCCAAGGCGACTAGTTATATTTTAATACAATTTGTAAGTATGCAAAATTTAAACAAAATTGCTTTTAATGTCATTAAGGTACAATATTATACATAAATGTTTTTGTCTCTAAGAAATATCCTCTCGTTTGCTAATTTTCCAAGTACCTTAATATTTGATTATCCAGATCTTGTCTCATCCAAAAAAAAAGTTTCTAATCTAATAATATTGTACTATAATTAATGCGAAAATTTTGATTATTGATGCTAATACGTCATTTTCTTAGAGATAAATTTTTATTAAAAATATTTTTTTTTCTACTTCTACAGTTATTCATTAATAGTTGCTACCGTGGAAATATGTTAACTTGCAGTTGGTGCAATTTGGTAAAATTGCCTATTAATGAAAGCAGACAGACTATTACATAAAAGATTTTCAAACAGTTTTAAAAAGCGCTGTCCGTTAATGGGACATTGACGCCGTCATAAATTCAATGTTTTGACTCTGTTTTTCTAATCTCTGACGGTTCTCCGACAGATTTCCTCGTTTTGGGCCACAATAGTAACAACATACAAACGTTCGCCGCACCACCCTAACTTTTCATAAAATGGCCTTCTATGCACACACATACGCACGCTCGTGGGGGTAAGGGCCGGGACACCCCTTTTGCGAAATTGACCCCCCAAAGATCCCCTTCAGAAGCGGAACTGTGAAAAACAGCACCCCTCCCGGCATCATTGTAGCAGGCACTAAAAAAAGCTCCGTCGCCGAACAAAAGCAAAGACGCACATGTCGTGTTTGGAAGCCGAGTGATCACGTGACCCCCACCTATTGTAGTCTGCGGGGGCCCCTATTGTGAGGGGTCCCTGTGGCGGAAAATTTCACGCCGGGTCTCCTTGAGTAATCCGCTTGCTTTGCCACCCCCTTACGTATTGGTTCCGCGTGATCCTAACCCCCTCTCCCGTTTTAGCAGATTTGGTGATCTCCCCCCTTCAGTGGTGGAGCTGCCCTTCCCCCTAGCAGTGGTTCATGATGATTTGATGACAGTGTTGTAGGTTTTGCAGAACTGCCATTTTTACTCGATGGGTTTAGATGCGTTTAATTCAGTGGTCCTATGAATTATTTATAATTTTAAGTGCTTAAAAGTATGTTTGGATGCAGTGGTGGAATTTAGGGATTTTGATGTTATGGTAATACCCACTTTATCCCGCCTGATTAACGTCAAGAAGTTTCATTGAAAGTTCAACAGTTTTTTTGCCCTATGAATTTACTTAGATTGGCGAGAATAAGTGAAAGTTAAATGACTTGGCGATAGAATTTCGATTATTTTATCTATTGTATAAATATCCAGTAATTTTATAAAATCATATACTATGAGGAAAGATTTGTCAAAGTTCTGTACTATGAAATACTTCCTACCTTTATACTCCAGTTGGATTTAAGGTATCCGAACACGTTGAAAAGGTTGATTTTCGCTAAAAATTGCCTTGAAAAATTCTTTTATTGGATAGACCAGTCTTTCAGCTATCCGAAATTAGTTTAATTTTGTCTCTACGTCAATTAGAAGTTAAGAGGTTAATATTTTCTTAATGATCTGTCAAGCGAAATTCGGTATTGAAATAACCAGAGGCAGCAATTTAAAGGGCCAAAAACATGTTAAAATTTTGTATAAACACAAATTTAGTTTTAAATACAAAAAATTTTTTGAGCGGAAAAACGCAAAATGCCATGAGAGTTTCAACGGTGTTTTGTGGTAATTTTTACCTAAAGATGTCTTTGTTGAGCTCTGTACCCTCATATTATGGATATTTATGTCTGTAATACATTTTAATAAGGATTTTATAGGACTACCGAATATTCTTAAGGTTATTGGAGCGTATCCTCGCGCAAATGCAGCTTGAGCATTTGCTGAGCTCGACAAAGACAGAATAAATGAATCTAGGCGACATTCACTGCCAAATGCAAAATTTGAAAGAAAAAAAATGATTAATGGAGAGAAATTATTAAAAGCTGAGGAGGAATAAGGTATGACCTACGAATGCGGTGAATTTTAAGTACATACACAAATTATTTATTATTAAAACTTGTTATTGTATACTTTAAATGCATTTTCTCAAAATTAATTTTTACTTATTTTTTTTGTTCACTTCAAATCAAATGACTCAAAATATAATTATGATACTGTGATATTTGGTAGAGTTTGTCTTTATATTTTTTCTAGAGAATGAACTAAAAAAATTTAGATTGAGTGAATATTTTTTAATTTACACCCTATTGTTTGAATAAAAACGTCATAAATATACTAAAAGTTTCATGATAAATCTTCGACAGGTTTTATAATTTTTATTTATTATTATAACCATACGCTTGTAGCTCATTCTTTAGAGAAAACTATGCATTTATTTTGGTTTAAGTTTTGTTCGGATGAAAATAATAGTTTTTGGTGTAACCAGTTTGAAATTTCTTAAGAATTTACTTAAATTTATGCCATTAAATACCATTTTCAAAAAAATATTAATGTTTATTTCTAATATTAACATTCTATTGCTAATATTTAATAGTCTTAAACCCAGAAATATGGTTAAAATATGTCTACACCATGTTTTTCTAAAAAAAAGTGCTCGAACGTGTTCGGATACCTTAAATAAAATTAAAAATAAACCTACCTCACAATGCCAAAGTTCTATAGCTGCAAACCATTAGTTCTTAAGGCGCACATCTTTCTACCAGTTTTTAAATAATTCTAGTTAAAAGCAAAATCAGTAAAAGGAAACCCAAATCTTCCTACTCATGCTTTCCAATCATGCCACACCTTAACTCACTGAATTACTTATGATCATTCACTTCATGTAATATTGGCTTTGCTTGAAATGTTCATTCGTTGTAAAAATTCGATGATTTCGCGAAAAGTTAAAAGCAGATTTGAACATCCAAACTGAGAAATCGTAGACTGTTAAGACTTGATTCGTCTGTTTTAATTGCATTACTTATTTCATACTGTTTGTAATGATTTTAACAACACGCAGTTTACACAAAGAACCCTGGTCTGAAAATATTATTCTGTTAAATAAATATCTAATATTCTGATAAATTTTGAAGCATCTTCGTGAATAAAATTCCAAGGAAAAGGATTGTTTAAGAGAAGTTAATATTTGTGTATTAGTTTTCAAAATAGCACATTCAAACTGTTCTCAGTGAGATTAGTTTTTTTTTTCAATTAACAAAGTCGCTCAGTTCCAATTAGATTAGTTTTTTTTAAATAAAATAAGGGCTATAAGGGTTAAACATTTGAAAGCATTGATCGATGCTAGTAAAAATCATGTTTTTTTTTTTTTTTTAAATCCATAAACAATTGTATGCTGGTTTTTCAAAAGCAACGTAGTGTCTATTAGTGCTTCGTTTCTTAGCTCTGAAATGCACAATTATAACAACAAAACAAAAGCCTTCTGAAATTACTATTATGTGTCAATTGATAAATATATGAAAATATAATAACATTTAAATTGATAAATATATGAAAATATAAAACATTTAAATGGATAAATATATGAAAAATTAAATTATAAATGATACATTATTTTTAAATTGATAAATATATAAAAATATAATAGCTTTTGTTTTTGAGGAAAAACACTAAAATTTCACACACAATTCAGTTACAGATAATCAGCTAGTCTAATTATTCCAATTACAGGTATTGTTATATTAAAATGCGGATTGAAATTATTTGCAGTTTCTCAAACTTTAATATTTATTATAAAGACTCAGATAGATAGACTGTGGTAAAGAATAGAGCGCTATTTGGAATATTAAAGAAGTTTGTTTGTCTGCACATTTGGTTTATAATTAAATAGAATTTTGACGGTATGAAAAATGTATCGAGAAATATTGCATTAACATCTTGTAAAATTTGCTTCTTTGCATTTAATATACGATTGCCATAGTAAAAAATGTAGCATTGTGTTCCATAAAATTTCAAACTGCAAAATTTTGAAGATCTCAATTTAGAATTCCGTCGGGGGAGATTTTTTTGTTAATTATTATTAAAGAGTCTTAAGATAATTTTAGGCAAAAGAAAGTAAGAATTGTTTAGCATCATTTCGGTCGTTTCAGATTTTTTCAGTGACATATCAATTCGAATCGGGTTTTTTTTTCCCTATCCTCTTTACTTATTTGGACACCTCTGCGAAATTAATTTTACAGCACAATCGCTGTCAAAGACCTGTTGGAATAATTGCAGCCACTCCATAAAATTCTAAAAGCCACAAAAATTTCGAATTCATTTCAGAAAAGCTAATTTTTTTTTTTTTTTTTGAATTCGTTGGTAAACTCATTTCAGATTTTCAGCGGTTAAAAAAAATGTCAGTTACTTATTACTAGTCAGTCTTAAGATCATTTTAAGAGAAGGGAAGTAAGTGTCGCCCGACATCATCTCCATCCTTTCAGGTTTTGCAAACAACGTCACATCTATTCGAATCGTGTTTTCGGTCCTTTTCGGTTGTTTGGACTACAACAAAGCACTACAAACACAATACTTGTGCCCATGAACCTGGACTCTCTTTTTCCTGTCGTGTTCGATCCCCTCTTTCATACTTTGTAGATGTGAAAACCTACAAACACGGCTCGATTCAGCACACAGAAACAATCTCACGGACCAGGAGGTCCCCTATAACTCCCTCTGTCACCTCCGCCAATTGTTGGGTCACCTATATGTCAACACTTCACTGTGAGGCTCGACAATGCCTTGGGGGGTTGAGGTAACATTAAACGTTCAAAAGGGGAAGGATTTTGGGGGTTGTTGAATAGCGGACTGTTGAAAATATGAAAATCCTGCGAATTCAGTCATATAGTATTGCTTTCACTACAATATCACGGAGAGGAAGGAGATTTTTTCTTTTGTAAAACATGAGAAATGTAGTAAAGGATTTTTAGTGCGATACAGAGGTGAAATGGAACACAATATAATTATTTAGGGATAAATGGCTTTACGTGGAAGGTTGACCTGAAATTTTGAATTAAATATGTTCAGTGAATTTCATAATCCCAAAAGAAGAATTCCAAAATCAAAAATATCCACTTATAAAATTTCCCATTATTATTTTTTTCTTTTTTTAGGAATACATAGTTACAATTTACATCCTTAATTCATACAGATTCATCATTCAACAAAAACTGGATGTAACGTACATTTTAAATTTTGGGTGAACCCTAGAAACTAGAGACCAAAAAATGTCTCTTTACTAAAAAATAAAAATAAAAATAAAAATAATAAATGAGAAAATTGTTAAGGTGATTATTGTGGGGAAAAGAAATCTATCTTCTCGTCGAAAGTCAAAAATCCTTCAAAAATCTTATCTTCCCATCTATGTATTGAAGTCAAGTCAGCTTTCCATCACATGTTGATAGAGATCAAAAGGAATTAGAGATATCACCGTAATTTGAAAAGCAAAGAAACGCTGCATGACATTTACGTAATAAGAATAAAAAGTATTGCGGTGTCCCAAAAGTTTATTTCTCATCGCGCTATGAATGGCCTTATCTGGCTCTGCTTATGCAAACATGTAGGCTTATCTATTAGTCGTCTAGGTTATCGGATTCAGTCGTACAGGCCTTCAACTGTCGCAAAGCCGGGACTACACCCCAAAAAATTCCTTTTGTCCATTTGGTGGGATTGAAAAGGCATAATTTTCTATGAGCTCCTTCCTCAAGGTGAAACAGTAAATTCTATGAAATACTGTCATCAACTGGATCAATTAAAAGCTGTCATTAAAAAAAAAACGGCCAGAATTAATGTACCAACGAAGCGTTGTTTTACATCATGACAACTCGAGACCACATATTGCATTAGCTATAAGAGAGAAGCTCTTACAGTTTGATTGGGATGTTTTACCTCATCCTCCATACTCTCCAGATCTCGTTCCATTTGATTATTACTTCTTTCTGTCATTAAAAAATTCTCTTCGCGATAAGCGCTTTAAATCCATCAGCGAAATAAAAAAAACCTCGAGAATTATTCTTGTCCAAAACACAACAAGTTTAGAAAAAAGGCATGATGAGATTTCTTGAGAGATGGAAGAAGATGATAGAGCAAAAGGTTTCTTATATGACAAAATAAATCATATCTTAAACAGTATATATTGTGTATTCATTTCATATTAGAAATAAGAAAGAAACATATGGACCACCCTAATATATTTGTTCCGATTACCAATTCTTTCAGACATCGATTTGAGCATAAAATTAAATTTCATATAAGGGGAAAAAAATATAAAAAAACCCTACAAGCTTTTCTTTGTATCACGCAATAGCAGTCTCAATGCTATATTAGTCAAAAGAATATTTCCATGAAAAAATTATTTTAAAATAAATAATAAATGAAAAGAAGATTTGACGAAACTCAGTCGAGTCAAATTAGCTGGCGTGACTCATGTTAAATGTACCACACCTACCACACATTTTCCAAGACGAAAAAAATGAAAGATATTACGTCGTAAAAGAGCAAAAACAAAGGGCAGTTGAGTATTGGACCATATTCGCAATAGCATTTACCATGAACCTGTCAGGTCAACTGGATACATTCCATTATTTTTTTTTCTTTTCTGAATTTTAATGATTATTATAAAAAAGTAAACAAGCTTTTATATATAAATAAAAGTTTTGTCCACTTTTGAAATTGGAAGGTTTAGTCTTTTTACACTCCAATAGAAGTTAATCAAAGTAAAAAATGAAAAAAAAAAAAAAAAAAAACATGCGGAGCGAGAAGTTGCCTCACATCCATTTGCTTAACAAGATGGGGTACTCAGAACTTTAATCCTGTAGACAAAGAGCAAAAAGTAACACGGGGATTTGTGTAATGACTTGGAAATTCAGACGACCCTCCCGATGCTTAAAAGCACCATAAACTCCGCCCATCATGTCGATCCCTAACAAAGGAAGCAGCGTTTTGTGAAAGATCGGTATCTCTCTGACTGACAAAGTTCAAAGCTTTCAGATGGTGGCAGATTTGAAATGCGAAGAAAGGAAGAAAGTGATTTTCTAATATTTCAAAACTAGTAGTTACCATTTCATTTGTGACAGGGTTTACAACAAAAATGATTTTCATAATACTATTGATACATAGAGGTTTTTGAAATAAAATAAGGGTGGTTATAATTAAACTTCCCCTATAAACAGCATCCTACAATGCAAACTGGTGAACGGATTGCAATGAAATTTGATATATAGACTGTACATAAGATGCGCTCACGAAATTTCGGGGGAAAAATCCAAAATGTCCACCAGAGGGCTTCTTTTCTGGAAAGACATTCAATTTAACACATTAAGTGACCAAAACGGAATACTGAAACAATATTAGCAATCAAGAACAAGAATTTTGAGTAATAAAATGAAAATCCGGGAAAAGCTGGAAACTCCATAACGCTTCATGTCCGAAGCATCACAACTGATCAGTTACTATCTGTTGTTAAACACATTATGAATCGACTGGAAATTTTGCAGGTGAATGAATGTGGTCACATGGAGCACCTTTCCCATCATCGTCCTGGACACGATTAGCAACTAATCCTCTTGTGCAATTTTGACCTAGTCTGTTCCTGTTTCTGCAAACTTAACTTTTTTCTCCCACTCAAACAACGCACTGTTATTTTTTCCTTACATTTGCTGAATGTGATTGGATGACAAGGTGATCAGAAACTAATCAAGAAATGTTAATATTGTTTCTGTATTTTGTTTTGGTCGTTTATTGTGTTAAATTTAAAGTTTTTCCAGAAATAGCGCCCTGTGATGGACATTTTGGAACTTTTTTTTTTTTTTCAAAATTCCGTGAGCGCATTTTGTGTATAGTCTATATACTAAACTTTGTTGCAATCCGTTCACGCGTTTGCGTTATAAGATGCTATTTATAGGGAAAGTTTAATTACAACCACCCTGTATATGAAAATGTATAAACTGCGCAATTTTTTAAAAATAAATTTATATAAGAAAAACTCACTGAATTTTCATCTGCACAAATTCAACATTTATTTTTATTCAGCAGAAAAAAAAAGGAATAATTAAAGGATATGCATAAAAAATATTGATTATATATGGTTAAAATTGTTCTTATAAAGGAATTAAAAATTTGAATCTAACACCGAAGGGATCTTAAAGTTTAGATCGCGTACATGATAATTCTCTTAATGACTTATCTTGGTAATCAGCGGTAGCATCCGTTCATTTGACCGTTTCACTATCATTTGAATCTTTTTTTGTGTGTATGTATTGTCGGTTAACAGTGTAGGAATATGTATTGCCAGTTAACAGTTTAGGAATATGTATTGTCAGTTAACAGTATAGGAATTCTAAATACGAAAAATAGGCAACTGCATAAGGATTCCTAATGTTTGAGGGGCTTTGAAATTTTGAATTATTATTTTTTTTTTTTGCCTTATTTCTCATGTAATATTTCATGCACTTTCATTTGCTTTACAAGGGAGCTAGAGGATTGAATTTTGATATATGGAATAACGACCAAATTTGTAGATTATCAAATTTTGAACGAAATCTATTCTCAAAAATATCTGTCTGTCGAGCTGTCCGGATACAAGTGAACTCGATAACTCTAAAACATCAAAAGCAAGATTGATAAAATTTGGCACATAGATTTAACACAAAAATGTAGATATTTATCAAATTTTGACTCAAATCCGTCAAACGGTTCACCATCTGTAGGCCTGTACTTTCATATGCATCTAAAACAAAATTCAACATACATATAAACGCAATATTTTAAATCAATCTTGGGACTATAATTGTAGTAGTCAAATTTTTCTTCCAATCGGACGACAATACAGATATCCAAAATACATGCTATCGCAGTAAATTCAGCAAAAAAAAAAAAAAAAAAAAAATGCTAGGCTAGCGTGAAAGATCCTTATTTCGTAGCTATCTTTCGTCATTGCCATGCCAGATGTTCTCGAACTTACCCAAGGACCCCAATTTTATAAGAAGGTAGAGGATTAAGACGTTTAATGGAAAGAATGCAAAAAAGTTTCGCGGACCACCCCCCTCTAGTTTACTTCGAA
>JAPMOR010037475.1:814802-827194 GCA_026543865.1 Argiope aurantia | reverse complement strand
AATTTTTACTTTTCGAAAAAAATGACATAATAGGTATTAGTTTTTGACATACTTTGATTATAATCATAGGATGAATGCAAAATTGAAGCAATGATCTGATTTATAAAACCGTCCAAAAGAAAAACTTAGTCTTCATATAACATGGTTCAAAAATAGATTTTCGTATAACTCGGGGTAAATAATTTTAAAAAGATTTGAATTAAAATATTGTAGCACGACAAATTTTTAGACATGCGCCACCCATCTTTAGTTTTATTTTATACTAGCCGCCTTTGGCGACCAGCCGGTTCTCCAGTATTACCACTCACTACAATTTTCAATTAAATATTTTAAGTAACTGGTCTCTTAATAGATTCTCAAACAAAACATTTTTAATCTTCAAATTTTGATAGTCATACCAAACTTATACTGTTTAGATCGTTTCGTTCAATTTACTATATATATTTTACTAATTTGTTGTCATTTTCGGCAAAACTTCAACTTTAATTTAAAATGTAAATGATGAAATTGCAATTAATATTAATTTATTTTTTAATAAAGCCAAGCGTTTTATTTTATTTATCATCTTTATTGTTATTTATTAATTATTATTATTATTGAATGTGAGTATTGCAAACAGAATCTCTCGGTATTTAAGTCTTATGTTAACTACAAAATATTTTTCATAATTTATGTAATATCTCAAATGATAATTCAACAAAAATTTCTGATATTCAGCATAAAATTCAGTTTTTAGTTTTGCTTTCAAAAGGATTGAAATGAAATCAATAATAATATTTTGTTCCGGCCTATAAATATATTTCAAAAATTATGAAGTTTAAATTTAATGCAGTAAGGTAACATATTCTGAGAAATATTCTGGACACACAAAATTTTAAATAAATGAATGAATGTTTCTATTTTCCACGATCACCTAAGACTTATTTATGAAGTTTTAAATGTTAAAAATTTAGAAAAACTCAACATTTTCATAATCTTAGGCCAATTAATCTTGAGAAACCTGCGCGCTGATTGGCGTATTTTCTTTGAAGCGATCGATGGAAAATCTAAAATTATCCTTTTTTTATTGAATAGTGATATTCAAATTTTCATAAATCAGCCAATTTAAGTGATTGGAAATTAACTCTTAAGAGTCAGTGATTTAGTTAATGGGGAAATTAACTCTATGACCACCATAAAATCTGTGCTTTCTCTTGTGGTGTATGCATTCTCCTTAATATCCGCTCGAATAAAACATCACATACAAAAGTACTACATAGAACAAACACATCAAAAGTAAACATAACATTTCAATAGTTGCCGAAAACAAAAGAGGGAAAAATGCAATACGATATTTAGAGAAGTACAGATATTTAGACTGGAAAATGAAATTATCTGATATTAAAAACACGCGCAGACGATATTTACAAAAGTAAAAATATTCAAACCTGAAAAGGAAAATATATGAGTTATTAAATCAATAAATGCCATATGTTTGTTTATATCTTCATTATTTTATGAGTCATTAAACATCAAAATGGGTCCGGGACTAAATAAACACCCTGTATAGAGAGTGTAAAAGATCATAAAATAATTTTTCTTAAATTTTTTTTTAGAAAAAATAATATTTTATATTTGTTTCATTTCCTATAAACACGTGCCGAAAATTATATTTTAGCAGATTTCATTTCCAAAAAGATTTAATTTATTTTTAATTGGAGCTTTAATCAATGTGATGGCAACACTTTGAAAAAAGCTTATTTTTTCCCATGAATGCGAAACGTGCTTAATTTTAATTTTTATTTTTTACGAAAAAAATTATTGAAAAACATAGTTAAAATATTTATTTAAAAAATCATTAAAAATAGAAATTTAATTTTAAGATTAAAACATTAGTATCATTTAAAAGATAAATTTTTGATCTTTAACTTCAAGTAAAAATCTTTTTTTGTGCGGTAATATTTTCGGAAGTTATAGCAGAAACACGTCAAAATTTCGCTTAATTTTTAAATAAATAAAATTCTAGTTAAAAATTCGAAAAAATAACCCCCAGGTGCACATTCCCGGCCTCCAAGGTATACACGTGCCAAATTTGGTAGCTGTAGGTTGAACGGTCTGGCCTGTAGAGCTCCAACATACACACAAACACACACACATTGTGCTTTATTATAAGTATAGATTACTCTTAATTATATAGCAGGGATAACATACGTACTAAAAACGCATTTAATATTGTCACATGCATGCATATTGAAATGAAATAATCTAAACAATGAAAGGAATTGCTATAAATTGTACTTCAATATATATTTACCAAATTATGAAAATTATAGAAAAAGCCAATTAAAAAATACTCTAAATTAATTTTTTGAATTTTAAAATGTTGTAAATACACAGTTATGTACTCCGAATGTAAAAATATTTCAACTTCTAACTAATTCTTTTGTAAATGTTAAATTAAATCTTTTTTAATAAGCATCCATTTCTCAAGAAATAACTATGTTTCTAATTCGGCAGCTCTAAACTCAAATATCTGCCTTATAGAAGGTTTTGAGCAAATTTTTCATCCTGCATATCGTAATATACAAATAGTAGCCACGTTATAAACATGTTTCAAAAGTGATATCACAACACTGTGAAATATATACAATGCCACGGTTTTCATTTATTATGGCAAGAACTTATTTATTTTTATATCCAGTTCATTTGTAAGCCAGATTTGGACTATTTTGGAACGGAATTTGTCATTTTGAGCAATAACCAAATGACAAAAATGATGTCTGAGTTGGAATTTCTTTATTCAAATTACTACATCATTGGAAGGACATTTGATTTGGATTGATTTCGCGTGCACTGTTCTCACTAACATGGAGGCTCTTTGATTGAGTCAGGCTTTGTATTTTGAACTTCCAAAGATTTGAACCAAAGCATTGTTTTTATTTCTCGTAAAATTAGTGGCCGTGGTGGCCTGGTGGTAAGGTCTCGGCTTTGGAGTAGAGGTTTTAGGCTGGAAATCCAATTCCATCGGATAACTTCTGTATAAGCGGGCCTGATGCATACTAAATCCATCGGGGCTAGACATCCTCCTGTTGGTGTGGTGTGAAAGCCAGGAGGGGGAAGCCATCTCAAGTGTCTTCCTCGTCATCTGATCGCTGTTCAAAATTACGTGTTCCGTCCTAAAATAGCCTTAGTGTTGCTTTGAAATGGGACGTGAATATAATAAACTAACCTTTCTTCCAAAATTAGAGGGTGTTGAAGGCAAGCCAATATTGATAGCATATATAAAGAGTAATGCCTTACATATAAAATAAAAGTAGCAAAATCAAAAGAGTGGTTTTGATTGGGCAACAGATTTCTTAGGTTTGACATAGTTTTTAATTATTAAAATGACTCATATTTATAAACTTCAGAAGTTTTAGTTGTAAATAAAAAAATAAAAAATAAATAATGAGTGTTCTGTAAAGGAAAAATAACAACTTCGTTTATTTGAAAACAAATAAGCGAAGTTTCAAATATCTCACTTGAAAACTTCACTAGTTTCACTTAGCACTGCTTGTTCAGCGGAGAGCAACTTTTTCCGAAATGAAACAGTTCTCCAACCCTCCAGTAGCCTTCTGAGAGGAAAACAAATACAGTGCTTAGTACAGTAATTTACTTCCTCCGACCTAGTCTTCACCTCACAGACCCTCCAACACTAGTGTTTGTCAAACAGGAAAACCCTCCCCACTTCTTTTTCACAACAAGACCGCAATAAAGGTTACAAGAGGGTCAGTGGCCAAGGCCTCTGTGGTTGGGAAATGTGGTGCAAGTCAACTGTACAGTTAGAGGCTAGTTTTCATCAGAATTTTAATCATTGTTAAATCAATCCTGTGTCACTTGTAAAAGTTTGTCTGCGGTAATGAAAAGGAATCAAATGAATCCTACATATCTATACAAATACCGATAATTCTTTTACACTTTGAAGCAAGAATTTTAGACCATTACTATATTCTTGTATACGAAATATGCAAAGAGAATCTGTATGTTGCAGACCTCCATGACAAGTTTTTGGAACTATATCTTTCTGTCTGTGAAAAAGACAATTCTAAAATACTTTGAGATAAGCGGATGGAATTTTTAACTAGTCTGTATAAAGGATAGACGGTTCTATTTTACATTCTTATCAAGCATGGATATTTCGTTTGGGTTACATTAACGTCCCGTTTTAAAGCAACACTAGGGCTATTTTGGGACGAACCTCGTAATTTTGAATCACGGTAAGATGACAAGGACGACAAATAAGCTGGTATCCCAACCCTCTCCAAGCTTCCACACCACACCAGGTGAATGACTTTTGACCCTGACGAATTTAACATGCATCGGACCCGCTTATACGACTGTTCTTCTGTGGAATCGGGCCTCGTACCTGAAACTCTAAGGTTCCAGCCTAGACATACCCCCAAGCCACCGCAACCCCTCCATATTTTGCATAAAGGCTCACATTATCTTTAAATTTTACAAGCTGATATTAAGTTTCGAGTACCAAAATTCACATAAATTGAAAACGTATTTACAAATGAATATTATTTTTAAGTAATTCAAGATTTTAGATATGAATAATAAAGATAAAAAAAAGTATAAAAAAGTCATCAATATGTTCACGAATATGTTTTCGTAACTCTAATAGAACAAGCCGTTTTATGATAGCTCCATCACATAGTTTGATATTGCGAATGCCGGCCGATTTCATCAAGATATCTTTAAAATATTTTAGAGCATGTGCATGTGAAATTAAGTTTAGGCTATGGGCAAAAATAATATTTCATTTTCTGTAGCTAAAATATTCTTAAAAGTCTTCTTTTATTAAAGAATTAAAGAGGATTTTTTTTCATTGTAATAATAATTTCGAATTTATAATACATTATTAGAAATATTATATGGAATTTTGAAGTAATTTTATTTCTCTCAAATTCATTATAAGTGGCATCGCTCGGATGAAATCAATATTAAATTAAATTAATCGATTAATTATTTATTAGTTATTACGATTATAAAATAGTGAATCGCCTTCTGGAATATATATATGGGCAAAATTTAAAATTTTTAGTTCATTGAGAAACGAGGCTGAAATACATTACAAACCCCATTTGCTTAGGGAAATCTTCTAGTAGGCGTATAGTAAAAGAAGTTTAAGTCGTTCGATAATAGAAGATGGAGTTTTATTCCACAATAAACACGAATGAAAGAATATTGAAACTTAGTCTAGGTGTACTCAAAGAAGATCATTTGTAGAAACTAACAACACACAAGCAAACAATAAATTGTTAATTAAATCACAAAACAAGCAACAGGACACGAAGAATCAACTCACAGTGTAATCAACACTCTAATGGAGAAAATTCATTCCCTGTGTGAACACTTCGTTTTTTATAGTCACCTAACAGGTATGTCGGAGACGAGTTTAGGGAGCGAAATTTTTCTGTAGACGAGAGTTGCTGCTTCTATGAGGCACTCTAGAGACAGCAAAATTACTGTACTTCCCATGCTTCATCCCCCCCCTCCCAAAGTAAAGTCGTTAAATATTTCAGCGATTGGAGATCATTGAACTGGCATTCACTGAGTTTCTATTAAGAGCCATTGTAAATCGTTCTTTTCAGCAATGATATTAACATTGCAAGAAGGCATTGTTACAGGTTCGTAACAGAACTTTACAAGCATAGAAAAGTATAATAATAATAATAATAATGCGTAAAAATTCAAATCGTTAGAAAGATAGAATTAGTTTTTGTTACGATAAACCCAAACTATACAATAATATACATACAAACTATAAATAATATATAAAATTACACATTTCTTGAAAATTTTAGGCGAAATGAATCAATTAAAAAAATCTGGTTTATGTGACCATGGAAACTCAATGGTGAGATGGAAAAAATTTGGCACATGATTTCTTTTATTACAGACTTGTGAAAAAGCAATAAACAGCATAAGAAAATCCTAACAATGAAAATAAATATCTGTGTAAATCAAATCCAAATTCGCTTAAAGTTTGTATTAGTGATTCACACTTTTGCTATTTTGTTGCGTTTGAGATTATTCGAACTTCCGTAATTTTGATACGAAGCATTATTTTTACTTTCAATAATTGTAATAATAAAAGAGTGTTCTAAAAATGATTTTATTTTTACTATTTTAAAAGGCTTTTGTTACGTTTAGTGAGAATCTTATGGATATATCAAGACGAGGTAACCACATTTTTTTTTCTTTTCTTTTTTTTTGCAACTAAAATGGTTGGGAAAGGAAAAGGTACAAGAATCGCCGACTTAAATATTTTTAAAAAAATGAAAATTCTTATAAAAGCCTTTGATTTCCCTTTTTTTTTTTAAATATGAGCTGAATTCGGCCTTATACGAATTAACATAATTTATAAGCATTAAACTTAAGAGTACTTCAACGAAAAAGAAAAAATACCATTTTTCAGCTTACTGCGCTACTCAAACTAAATAGAATCAACCCATCCACGAAAAGTGATAGTGATTGCTTTATGCCATGAAAGAATGAATCTTAATATTAACTTTAAATATGAAATTCCACTCAGTCCAAAATCTGGGAAAGAATATTCTGATAGAAAATTTTATCTAAACCGAAAAAAAAGGAGAATTCCTCAAAGATTCTTCCTCAAGAGAATCTACCTGGAACCGAATAATATTTCACGAAATGCTTCTTCCGCACTTTTGACAAAATTCCCCCTAGTCCCAAGCTCTGTCTCCTTTAATCCGCGGCTATACATAACTTCTATGGAAAAAAAAATCAGAGCGTTCTGCTATTCCATACTTAGGTACCAAAACTGAAGTCTCGAAGCCGTTCAAAAACACTTTAAAGTTTCGAATGTCATTAGAATATTTGCGTAGGATAGAGGAATAATAATAAAAAAAAGAAGCTGCAACAGAAAAAAATGGAAGTATCTTTAAACTAAGTGGAAAATAAAAATGAAAAAAGAGGGGATAGGGAAGGTAAAAGAAATTTTCTGTACTGTCATTCTACTAACCCATCAAATTCAAATTCTTTATTCCCCAAAATGCATTTCCGGACGTTTCTGTTCCCCAAACTGTATATTTATATCCCTAGCTTTATCTCTCTCTAAAGAACCTACTACAATGGTATGAAATAGGTAAAGAAATATACTCAGGGGGGTTTTCCAAATAAGACAAAGTTGGGAGGAAGTAAAAAGTAAGTGCCTGTTCCAGTTTCTAACCAAACCCCCTTACTTCTTTTCTTTCTTTTTACCTTTTTGTGTCATGAATTCATGCAGTCAGCAAGGCTCTTCTGGAAAAATTTGTTTTCTCATAGCTAGTTTTAGAGGCAGAGAAGTAAAATTTCACTTTCTTCGGTAAAAAGTAGATTTTAAAACTAAGTCTATATACGAAAGTATAGTTCT
Organism: Argiope aurantia; assembly: GCA_026543865.1. Taxonomy (NCBI): domain Eukaryota; kingdom Metazoa; phylum Arthropoda; class Arachnida; order Araneae; family Araneidae; genus Argiope; species Argiope aurantia. The sequence goes on along the minus strand of JAPMOR010037475.1, from coordinate 819,795 downwards.
CTTGAGATGGTGTAGGGGTGGATGGGATATTCTAAAATGTTATTCATTTATTCCAAGATCAAATGTTACCCGGGCCTTTGTTTAGGTGTAGTCTGTATTTTGCCTGGGCGGTAGAGAAGTATTTTTTATTCTCCCTCCCCCCCTTTTTTTTATCCTTTTTTCCACTTTTTCTTCCCTATACGCAGCGATCAATCAAAAAATCATTAATCATCATTGCATGTGGGCCTTTTTTGACAGGGTTTGAGAAGTAAGAAAGCGTTTTAAATGAAAGAGGGAAAAAATAGGGAAAAAAAGGCATGTGTAAAAGATGACGGGAGAAAAGCTTGATATTTTTTGAGATTTGATCTGTTGCAAGAAGTTTCCTCTCCTTGTTTCTTAAATTTTTTTTTTTAACTTTCTTCTTTTAGTCTTTTTCTTAAGTTTTGAAGCTTCCAAAATAAAAGTTCTTTTATTTATTTTTTTATTTTCGAATATCAATAAAGTCGCCTTTTCTTTAAATTCTTTTTTTTTCTTTGAGAAATTTAATGTAAATCAAAATCTTTAAGAAAGATGTATTTTTTAAGTGAAACTTATGAAAATACTGTTTCTCCAAAGTTTTTCAGACTAAAAACCGTCGCAGTTCTTTTATTTAAATGCTAAATACTAATATCCAAAACAGTTAAACTCCTATGAATTTTTTTTCAGTGCCTAAAAATCTTTGAGTAAAAAGATTTTAAGAACCATCTTATTGTAATAGCAAAGCGAAACGATATAATCATTCTTATGCTACTCATTCTCTTTTCCATTTTAAAATTTTACACTATCTATATTAGGGCAGATAATTACAGATACATAATTAAAAATATTTAATAAACAATAAAAATATTTAATGATTAAGAAACATAGTTTACGCCCCTTACATCAATGCATCACTGTTATAATCTCGTATCAGGAGTTTCAACCTGTAGACTTTTTTCTCAGACTTTTTTCCTTGCAATAATGCTTTATTTTTTAACATGTTGAAAGCCACGCTAATTTAGCATGGCTTGTCCGTGTGACCAACATGAATTTCTCATTATGAGTTGAATACTTTTGTGAAAAATTAATTACAACAGACAAATTAAATTTTTTAATCATTTGTAATGCATTTAATTTATTGAAGTTACCGATGATCCCCATGGCTCTGAAATGCTATGTTATATATATAAATGAAATTATTTTTGCATGCTATATATTGAATTCCTTTCTTCACGCCGTTTTAGTAATGATTATAATACTGAAAATTTAAAACATTGAAACTTTACTCGAATTATGGGTTTTTAATAATCTTTGCTTAGCCGGTCACCGATGCACTGGCACTGCGAACCAGTGCGTCATGCCCGTGGCATTCAAAGCGTTAACATTAATGTTTAAATATAATAGATTCTATTCTGCTGCAGGCCGAATACTTCTGCTAATTTAAAAGGGGTAAAAAAGTTCATCACGGGAACTATTGATGATTTCACATATTACTTTGTTGTATACGTAGTATAGACACACTAGAAATAGGCGTCAAAAGATTCGAACTCGAGATTTTGACGAATCTCCATGTTTCAGATTTTACCGAGTTTGAAAAAACCATTTTTTGTAAAATTTCCGTCCATCTGTCTTCCTGTCTAAACTCAAAAATAACTCAAAAACGCTTTGTGCTTTGCGTACGAAATTTGATACACGGTCTTTGCGCCAAGTTTGTAAATTTCTATCAAATTTGAAGCCAAATCCGCCAACAAGTTGGTCTTTCCAGCTATTTGAATCTAAGTTAACACGATAACTACAAATGGAAGAGAGCTAGATGAATAAAATTTTGTACACAAATTTAACATGAATACTGTAGACACCTAGCAAAATGTTGAGCCAAATCCAACTAGGGCTTGACAATCTGTCGGTCTGTACTTTCAGAAGCATATAAACACGATAACTCAAAAAAGCAACGACTTAAATATATCAAATTCGGTATGGAATCTTGTGACTACAAGTATAGTTTTTGATAAGTTCTTATTTTAATGAGCTGAGAAGAACGCGTCTAAAACAAAACTCAATTTTCTCATACTAGTGGCAGTATGCGAGGGATTAATCTCCAAAAAACTCTCCAGGGATGACACGGCCGATTCAGTAAAAATACTAAATTCACGACAAAGGTTAATATTTCGCAACTATTGTATACCATTATTCTCCGGGAAAACGCCTTTGTTAGAGAGATGCGAGAAGGCTTAGGAGAGACCACTCCTGGTGGCAATTTTTTACTACGTCTCTTATGGAATATATTTGTGAGGATACGGTTTCAAATGTATGAAATGTTAAGATATATATAATGTGTATGAAATGCCCAGCCATTATGTCAGAAACATAGCGACTGAAAAGATGGGAATATGAATACCCATTTGCATTTGAACTATGGAAACAAAATAATAATGAGCTAACAATAATTTTTAAAGCCATATGTGATGAGATGACGAAGGAATAATGCCATACCATTTGCAGCAGTTAGTTGCACTTGATTGGTGCCAATAAATCATATTATGGACCTTTTTCTTTACCGTAAGTTGACCAGAGACCAAGGACATAAATAACCGAAGATGGAAGCTTATAATAATACCTCTGAACCATATAGAACATTTAGGCAAAGTAGCCAAAGACAAAATCTATTTCATTTGTGAGGATACGGTTTCAAATGTATGAAATGTTAAGATATATAAAGTGTATGAAATGCCCAGAGACCATATATTCACCTGAATAAGCCTAATTCTCGATCTACAAGAGCACCTTAAACAAATCTTTTTACATTTCCTAATACCTCCAAACTGACAACAGCATGCCTTAACATCTTATGGCCCGTAAAAATATCCATTATGTCTCCACACTTCCTTAGCAATCACAGCCGACTCAACGTTCCTGCAACAACAGAAAAGAGCTCCAGGAGAACTTGGCGGCAGTCAGTGGCGGAGAAAAAAAAATACCTCCTCCTTACGTAACAAGACAGAACTGCCCTGTTCTAACAGCTCTGATCAACACTTTGTTGTCACCCTCACTCTAACCCTTCCTACCGCCCATCAAGAGGTACACCCCTATGGAGTTTTGTCACCCCCCATCACACTTTTTTTTCTCTTGCATTTCAGCACGTCCACTGTTCCCTCTTTCCTAATTAGTTTAAAGAGGCGGTGTGTAAATGATAAAGAGTAATTAATGGCATGGCTAAGTATTGCAGGGTGTGTTAGATGCTCATTAGGCCGTGTGGACGATATTATTAAGGGGTTGGGACGGGTGCTCTCTGAGGAAAAGAGGGAAGCTGAAGATGTGTTGTCCTTTGAAAGGATAAACTGAAGTTGATTTTATCAATCCCAAATGACGCACTGGTGATTGGATTTATCGGTCCCATGGTCTGCGTGAACCACTTCCGGAAATTCCCTAAGTGGGCGATTTGGCTTGGTGAGATTTCAGGGATATTTTTTTTGGTGTATAAAGTATTCAATGAAAAAATATTATAACTATCAACCAATGAGAAAGGTCTTCCCGAAACTTTCTCGCTTACTCTCCAATAACAGTCATCTTCTTTCCTTCGTGTAAAATTGGGACCTTAGGTAAGACTGCGAAACCTTGTATGGCATTGGTGAACGATAGTTACGAAATATAGATATTTGGCATGAATTTAGAATTTTCTTTTTTCTCTTGCATTTAAGCATATCCACTGTTCCCCTTTTCCTTATTAGTTTAAAGAGGAGGTGTGTAAATGATGAAGAGTAATTAATGGCGTGGCTAAGTATTGCAATGCGTGTTAGATGCTCATTAGGTATTATGGACGATATTATTAAGTGGTTGACGGACTGGGATGAATGCTCTTTGAGGAAAAGTGAGTAACTGAAGATGTGTTGTCCTTTGAAAAGATAAACTGAATTTGAATTGATCAATCCTAATGAAGTACTGGAGATTGGATTTATCACTCCTATGGTCACCATGGATACTAGTCCCCTGTGAATCACTTCCGGAAATTCCTTAAGAGCTGTCGTAAGATTGCAATGGCATTTTTATTTTGTAATAAATTGAATATTCTAACAGAATGTTTTGTAACTATACAAAAGCTGTATATCGAAATTTTCATGGATTTTTAGGTTTTATATTTCCCAGATTATAAAAAGACTACTACTAACAATGCTTACATAAGTTTCAGATTATGATCTCAGGGGCATAGAGGGGGTGGCGACAAAAGTTCATGACAGACTGTCTGTTTATTTATCTATGGTCATAATAAGTCAAAAATAGAAGATATATTAATTATATTTGATTGTTACCATTGGCGAACAGATGTTCACCGATAATATTTGATATACATTTAATTTTCGAAAAATCATTTCGATAAAATTTAATTTCATATACTTTCACCAAATTGTCTGGCGTTAAAATGTTTTTTAAGTGTCTTATTATGAACATGAACCTTTGTAATGGAGACAAGCGTTGTAACATCAACACTATTAAAAGAAAAATGGTCGTTTTATCTATTTTTTAAATTTCGTGGTTAAATTAATTCCTTTTTTAATTTTGTTTTAAAGCTATACAGACGTTTAAAAGAATCCTTCTTCTTCAGCCATCGACAATTGCAATGAATGCAAGGAATTATACATATTTTCATGTGATGAAATAATGAAAACGACTTGAATTTCAGGGTAACAACGTTCGAAATGAGGCAAAAGATATTTTTTTTAGTTAAATTGGTACCATTAAAAAACCAATTAATTTAATTTTGGAGTAATGTAAAATTCGTTATTCCTCAGTTCAATAGTTAGGAAAAAACAACAAAATTCAAATTAATATTCAATTAAATAAAATTAAAATTAAAAGAAATCTCGCTGTGATGCATAATTCCACCTTCCAATTTATATACTTGGCAAATATGGTAGCTGTAGGTCAAATGGTCTGACCAGCAGCTACCTTATATCTTAATTTTTAGAAGAGACGATCTTAATGACATCTTAATTTTTAG
>JAPMOR010037475.1:789968-804427 GCA_026543865.1 Argiope aurantia | reverse complement strand
GGATCCGACCTTGTATTTACAGGATAGACAGAAATTAGTAAAACACATACATATGATTATAGATTGTGAAAAACATATTTGTCTTTTTCATTTATGTTACATTGAGTTGTCTTTGTTACTCTGGAAATCAGTGGCGCAACTATAAAATAGCGGGGTGTAACAGTGGTGGCATGGCTATAGGGAAACGCCAGGAAAGTTTGGGGGCTTACTAAAACTTGTTCATCTTGGCAACATGTATTAGGCTATGTTTAGTGGAATATGACATCTCCAAGATGGCCAGAAAGGCCAAATGCTTCATTCGTCATGCTTCATGATATAGTACTGCACACGGTGATAATATTGCCAATGGAAATATACATTTATTTTTCCAATGCCTTCCATCTGGCTGTATTTCTGTATTTCCATCTGGCATCTAGCTGCATTCCATCTGTCTAACAATTAGTGGAGTTTAATGATAAGATGGGCTAAAGGTTCTCGGCCACCATCATAGACGGACATGTGACAGAATGATCGGGAGAAAAGAGAGGTAAAATAGCCATAAAGATAAAATATTAATGAGGGCAGCAATGGATGTGTTACAATTGCATTATTAGCCATTTTTGTGATTATGGTTAGAATCAAGCTTTCATTTTCAAAAGTAAAAATATTAAACTTTAAATTTATTAAAGTTTAATTCCGTGGACAAAAGAATTTCAAATTTCATCGATCAAACATCCACCGATCCGAACAATGGGTTTGAAGAAGAGTTGGATTTTTGTTTGTTGTTATTTGAATGAAGTTTCAAAATAAAAAAAAATGATTAAAAAGTAAAGTATTGTTTATTTCAAAATTTTTAAGATTCTTTAAAGTCAACTAAAATTATTAAAAAAATATTATTAAACTTTTCAATAAAAAGAGGCATTTTGATATTTATTATAAAGATGGGTTAATTTTCAGAAGGCTTGCATGTCGTCATTAACACATAGGGAATTTTTGGAGGGTGCGAGGTCATCCCTGTATATCCACACGAAAAACTGATTTTTGCGTTAGCGATATTTTGATTGAATGTCCATCCTTAATTAATTATGCTCACATTTAATTTGTTAAGTCTTTGTTTTTAACTATAAAAAACGTGATGGAAAAATAGTCATTGTATTATTTTCATCTTTTTAAAGGCAGCAAATTATCTAGAAAAACTTTAGAATACATTCGTGGAAGTAAATTCCTTTCTGCATACAAGGCTTTAATTTGTCTAAACAATGATTTCGAATATTGATTCTATTTCAATTTTAATAATAGAGCTTTTATAGATTTCCATCTATTAAGTTTGTTTTTTGACCATACATTTGGGGCCTCATAATCTAATTTGACTTTTACATTAAAAAGTCCGTAAATCTATCCTAAGTATATTCTTAATACCACATATTGTCTAACTACATCTCTTCTCAAAATTTCCTATTTGTAAATGAGCTCTTACATATGTTAGTGAACACATTTATTTCAACCAATACTATTTCAATGCAAGTAACGCCCCTTATTTTGGAGTATTTTGTATTTTAGACAGAAATTTCTATATCCTTCTATAGTAGAAAAAATTTTATGAAACCATAAGCGCCATTTGCATTTTCAGCTCTTCAATATTTTTTTTTATTGTTACGAGAACATAAAATCGACAACCAGTAATCTATTAGCACGCTCAAGATATAAAGTTACTAATCTGTCAGCTAACCTTGCAATTATTAACTCGAAATGCTGAATTATGACAGGATTCAGCTGTTTGAGGCTCACATAACATTATAGTTCTTGAATGATCTTATGAAAATTGATAGCATTCGTTTCATTCTAGAAACTACATAAAATTCTAAAAATTGAATATGTATTTTGAATAATTACTACACAATTTATAACGTACGGCTAAGTCAAAGTAAATTAATTAATGCAAATGAAGAATTTAAATTTATATTACAAAATATATACTACGGCTTCTGTGATGCTGGAGAAGAATTTCATGATTTGGAAAGATTCAGTTGTCAAATGAAATCGGCTTAAATTTCAAATTAAATAATGCTCAGATAAGGAAGGCAGCGTTAAGTTCAGATTAAGTTGTCAAATACCATTAAAATCGCTCATTGAATCATTACTCTTACAAAAAAAAATGATTGCCGTGTTGTATGTATTTATAACAGTATACATTTGTTTATACCAAGATTTCTTTGGAAAGGACGTCCTACATTTTATGTCCAGCAGCGATGACACATTATTTTTGCCTTTTGAAGCATCAAAGCAATATAAAAGTAAACAACTGAAACCTATTGCATTTTATGTTTTTTAAACGGTAAGAAGAAAAATGAAATACACTTGCTTTAAAACATCTGCTGAATTATATAGTGGCATAACGAAATATAAGCGATGAGGAGGATATAAATGTTCTAGGGCTCAGATTTAGGGATCGCCATGGAAACAAAAATTTAGTTGTAAACTTTTATGCTGCCTCTTAGACAAAAAATGTTGATGACGCATATAAATTATATATTGTCCCAAGTACATTACTCAATTGTCAATATATATATATATATATATATAAAGTGTGGGTTTTATCATTCATTAACTTTAAATATTAAATATTTACCTAAAAGTTTTAAATGCAAAAAAAAATCAATTAAAAAAGTAGGTACTTTATTTCCATATAATCAATCAAATCTTGTAATCTAGTATGCGTTTAAAATGTATTCCAGTTAGCCTATCAATAAGTAAAATGCAAAAATTTCAATCCGATCACTTTTTCTACTAAATACTGAATTAAAAATAAATTTATTTAAATAATTATCACTCGCCTAATCTTGAGACTACAATGAGGATGACAAAATATGAATTCGTAAAAATGTAATTACAAAAATAGAGATTTAATTTAACAGATTTAAGAATGAAATAATTTTTATATGAAAATATTGTTAATTAATGTGTTCTTTATCAGGGGTTGCAATACTAATGGAATTTTTCCATCTACATGGAGGGTCGAGTAGATAGAGCATCAGAGAGTCTTTTAAATTTAATTTTTAATCAAAATACTAATTGGTCCATCTTCTTAATCTCCGTGTAGATATTTTTGCTGTCTTATCCTAAATTTCCTAATGGTTTTCTTATTGCTAATGATACAAATCAAAATATGTTCTCATTGGAGAAATAAATATTTATTTTCAGTTGGATTTGGGTGCTGGGAATTTATCTTTCTTTAACCAGAATCTTTATTTTTGGTGAATCTTTTGAAACCTTACCTTATCTTCTCTTAACTTAAGAGAACATAAACGTTTTGGATCATAAAGAAAATTGGGGTTTTCAATTTTAATTTCATGAAATAGAATATATTTTAACCAGTTCCGGAATTGTATAATGAGCAAAGATTTGAGAAACTGTCATAAAACTTGACTTTTAAAAAGTGTAAACAAAATGAATTTACATTACACAGCAATTTGCAGTTTATTCAAAAATCATTTTTTACAAATTTAGGTACATATATGAACAATTTTTTTCATTGCATCCGCATATAATAATATATGCATCACCTAAATCTACTTTTATAAATTTCTGAATATCAATATATTATAATATTTTATAGATTCTCCAGTTTTGGGTGCTAAATATTTTTTGAATTTTTATTTTAAGTTTATTAAAAGGGAAATAGTTTACTGTAATTATTGAGTCTTTATTCAAATATTGGCCAACATTTGGGAGAATTTTATACAGGTTTTTAAAAAAAAGTGTTAATGAATTCGCAGATTATCACATTATATCATATTATTAATTAACCATTGAAAACAAATAGTTTAAGAAAATCTAGATTTTATGCAGTTTTAAGATGTGTAAAGCATAAAATTATTTCTGTCTATTCAATATTTTACATTATTTCTAATGTCATCAGGAAAAAAAAAAAATCCTTTTATTTGCAGCTGAAATTCCATCGATTTTCATCATCGGTACGGCACAATCGCCTTTAGATAATTTCTGTTAGTTAGTAAGTTAGTTAAATGATTTAATCTTTCATAAATGTCATTTAAATACTCTGTTTGAGAGAAAAAAAATTGCGATGAAAAAAATATGTCTTTTTTTTTTATAAACCAATCCTTTCTCGATATGATTCTTCTTTTAAAAACAGGTAAATATTTTCCCTGTCACAGATAAAAAATATCTATTTATTTGCATTTCAAAGAAGAAAAAAATTTCTTTTTTTCCAGTCTGATTGTGATGATACAATACCAACAATAAAGCACATTCAATCTGTTATTTTTTTAATGATACAATTTATGAAAAAACTTGAATACATCTACTTAATTCGTAATTTATCATATTATAATAAATATATTATATACCTTTTTAATTAATCTGAATTATATTTAGTAATACATGCACATTTAAAAATTCATAAACATAAGAAAAATGTTTATATTTGGGTTAAATGGGCATGATAATATTAAATTTTTTTTGTCATTTTATATATTAAATATTATTGCATATTTTTATTACAGTGTGGAATATGTGAAAAATAAAGTTTTCTTCTGAAGAGAAAGAAAGAGGATCTGATAATGAATTGTTCCCATAATAAAAGATTTTGATGGTAAGTAATTCATATTTTTTACAAAATAATTTTTTCAAAAAAATATTTTTTTGTAAAATAAAATGACAACGTTTTGGGAAGAAAAAAAAGATTTAAAAGTATTTAGAAAGATTTGCTTTTGAATTTGATTGGAAAAATGAGAAAAAAAAATTAAAATCTGAAAATATAATTATTTGATCCACTGTGAAAGATTTGGGCCGAACAGATCATTTTAGTATATAGTTTAATAGAATAAGTTTATTTAGTTAATTTGTATTTGGAGAACTCAGTCAGTTATTGAAAACATTTAATTTTGCCAGAAAATAAGTTCATATTACACAACTTGATTGTGAATTTAATTTTGCGTATACTTCTTTTTTTACTTATTTTTAGTGAATTTACTTCTTATTTTTGTGACACTTCAAACCGACTTCAATTTACTTTCTAAATAATAGCTTAGACGCCAATTTTAAATTAATCAGGTAGGTAGGTATGGTTTATTGGCACAAGAGCCATGTAAGGCCATACTGCGCCAGTTATATGGTTTAATTTAAGAGCACATTAATATGAACTCAATCTATCAATTATAAATTAATACCAACTGAGATAAAATGTATAAAGTATAAGCGATGTAGCAATAAACTAATAAAATTTTAAAATTTATGAATCACAGAAAGAAAATAATTATGAAACAGAGTAAAAGTGTGATGTTAATGATACAACTCCATAAAAAAATAATAACAGACAAAAAAAGGTTTAAAAGCAGTTAGATGCAAGTAAAAAGGTGGATTGCTTTATTAATCAGGAGATAATTAATCTTAAATTAATCAGGAGATAAACATTAATTACAATTATTTCAAGAAAAGATAAAATTATTAATAAATATCATTTTTATCAGATTTTAAGTAATTAAAACAATTTAAATTAGGTGAAAAAAACTTTCTAAAAAATAATCTTGTTTTCTTTTTATAGGTTTTAATTCAAAAAAGTAAAATCTCAAAGCTCTCATTTGCATAACTTATTTTTTAAAATCACCACTTCATCGCCAAATATGGCAAACCTTCTCCGAGATAAAAATCCGGAAGGCGGGAAAAATGTTTGAGGAGCAATTTTATGGCCAATGGTCGGCGAATAAGCCAGATAGATGGAGCCAAATAGCCGGGAGGGGGGCTGACAGCGGGGAGCTTATCAACTCTGTTCTCGCCGCATCATAAATCGGTGCATCCCCCACCCGCGAACTGAAGTGACATGAGCACCCTTCGCTATCGTATCATTCGTAAAAAGGGAGGCTCGGAAAACAGATAAATGTGTGTCACTTAGATTTTGGCAACAGTGCGGAATATGAGTCGCTAACGCCATCTACAGTTTTTTATATTTTATTTTCTTTTGATTTTTCTTTTATTTGATTTGTCCTGTTCTCCCTCAGATTTTGTTTTCTTTGTTTATCTATTAAATGAAGATATTTTTTTTTCTGATAACTCGTGATACCATGGCAAGAAATACGGAAGTAAAATTACAAATTGATATTTGGCAATAACTTTTAACAGTTTTGTTCCTTGCAAAAAAAAAAAAAAAAAGTTTTGACAATTTTATATGATCTAGAAAGAGCAAGTAATATAATCGTTGAAAATTCCAACATCAAGATTTCAATAAACCTTCGTCTTTTTTTTTTTTTTTTTTTTTTTTTCGTCTGTAAGATAAAATGTCGTTTGGAGTACTATCGGTCGGTCTTATCTGTAAAAACTGCACCTAACTAATAGTTGAAATTTCGCATGTGGTATTATAACTAGAGTCGCGACTAGTTCCAAATTTTTCACTAAAATTCAATGAGGTGATTGTTTGTTGATCTGTCTGCTCGTGCTTATGTAAATAAGATAATATTTAGAGATTTAGAATAAACTAGATAAGTGAATTCTAGTATATAATTTAAATATTAAAATTATGGGTACGAGAATAATTTTAGATTAAATACTTTAGGATAGTTTCCAATCAGGATTTTTATTTGGGATTGAAAGTGTTGACCAGTGTGATTCAGCGTTCATGATTTATTTATTTTAAGTCTGTTTAGGAACCGATAATTGGTTTCTATGAGACACAGATAAAAGCAGATTGAATGATCAATTAAGAAAAGGGCCTCTAAGTCTCCTTAATTTCTTGTGTCTTCTTGAAATTTTTTCGTAAGGCATATGCAAAAAATAAGGCACATTGCGAAGAGTATTATTTTCTATATGAGTTTAGATAGCATTTCATTCATAATGTTGAAAACACACACACACAAAAAAAGGACTTTTTAAAGGGTATCAAAAAGTGTCATTCCTGTATAGTATTCAAGAATGAAGGAATCCAAAGTTTTATATCATGACAATATGACATGCTAATTCATTTAGATAAGAATGGGGCATAACTCCAAATTCCACAGTCAAACTTGACTAAGAAGTTTAAAAAATATTCTTCAACCTAGTTTGACCTCCATTGCCCTTTGACCAGAATCTGAAGTTGCATATGGTTGTCAGCACAAGAAGTAGAGGGTGCATGGGACATACACAATATCCTGAGTCGTTTTCCCTAAATAATAATAATAATAGAAATTGATTCGGATTAATAGATTTTTCTTTTTCTGCCAGCATGAATGAATCTTGGTTCTAAAATATGTTTTTTTCTTCTTGGTCCCTTATCCCGGCCCGCACAAAAGTAAGAAAAAAGGAAAAAAGAGTAAGAAAAAAGAAAAAAAATTGAAGCAAAATAATTAAAAAGGTAGAATTATCATTTATATCCAATAAACTATCTATAACAGTTTTTCTTTCTATTGACTTAAAACAGAAGGTGTTTAACTCAATAAGATATATTTAAACTCAAATGTAGAACAAAAGATGCAGCTGGCCAAGTACTTCCTTACAATACATCTGTTGAGATGTTCTTTGAACATTAACACTAGTCGTTAGGTTAATGGCCATGTTTCCTTGTTGAAGCGTTGCCTAGATGATAGTTAATACACAAGTTTCCTGAAGTCTTTCAAAAAGATTGGACTAATTAGAATTTGGAATTTTGCAAAAGGCTAGTATTTAAAGAAGAATTAAAGGTATCCCTTTCGGTACTTATTACCAAATATGTAGGAGAAAGGAAATAAGCATAGTAAAAGCGAAAATAGTTCTGGCAAGATATGTATGTTGTATTGCTATTTAACCACATATATATTCAAAAAGTTGGGGATGGAGAATTTTTTTTATAAAGAATAAATCTCTATACCAGAATTTACGCGAAAGCGAGAAAATAATAGCGTAATATTCTCTTTCTTAAAGAATCACAGATATCCTTGTGGAAACTATGTTATGAGCATAACATAGGTGGGGAGTTGATTTGGAAATGCAATACAGGAGGTTCGCATCTTGTTGGAGCATATTGGGGATGCTTTGATAAACACTAGAAAGTTTCATAATTGTCTACCGAAGCTAAAACATTTGACAACTTTTTAGTACTTTTATATCACATAATTTCAAATGAAGAAGGGTACATATTCTGAGGCGAGAATCACTGGTTAAAAAAAAATATTTCTAAGAGAACTGTAAGACACACTAGTAAAGCCTGCTTTATAACGAGTATTTCGAATATCGTTACGATTCGTGAGTGCCCGTAGCAAGATAGGTCCCGAAGAATAGGTCATAGCCAGAAATTTATGTTAATTTTTGAAAATTTCTTAACAAACGAGAAGATCGTTTGTGAGCCCTAATATTTAACTTTCTCCATCCCCTTCGTAAAAGTCATTACCTCCGGAGACCGAAGAAGTATCAGGCGAATGGAACTGTACAAATTTGTCAAAGGGAGTGCCTTAAATTTAACTATCCCCTAGGAGTTTCACCCCTGAAAATTCTTGCGCGAATTATAATAGTGAGCAAATTCTTGGCAGGAAGGTGTTGGAAGAGACTAAAACCTCCCGGTTATTCCCTGAACGCTTTCACCTTGATCGGTAACCATGACTACCGTCACGTGTCTTCCTAATCGTAGAAACTGTCGTCCGTAATCCCGAACATTAATTTCGTGCCGCCGCCATTTTGTAGCCCAAGCAGTGCTCTGTGTGTCTAGAAACCGAGTGGGTAGTGGACCAATCAGGTTCCGTCGCTTTGGTGGAGGATTAAATATTAGCTCTCGCGCTTTAATACTGGCCGAGATAAAGTTCGAAAGGGGGTTGAATTTTAGCGGGAGGAGGGGGGGTGCGAGCGAGCTTTCGAGTATTTTGCGCCCGAATAATTGGCATTCAAATCACGTACCGTTGCATCACGTGACTTTGACGTAGTCGGTGGGGGTAAAGGAAAGCGTTCTGCCTCTCCCGATAGCTATGGGGGATTAGCACTGCTGTGGTTGTCCATTACGACAAATTATTCCTAGGATTTTTGCGGCAGGACTGCTAGTACAAACTCTTGTCCTACAGCCAGCTCATTACTCTAGGACTAGGAGCTTCGCAAAGAGGTATTAAGACAGAGACGTCTATATGTGTTAAGCTCTATGTCCCCATCATTTTTTTTTGAGCAAAGAGGAGCTTCCTGTAGTTTCTTATTGCGTTTTTTCTTAATGTAAAAGGGGATATACTTCGCCTTGCGTTTATTTTTGGGGAATGTTGAATTTTTTTTTACTCACTTTTTGGACGTAATGGAGCGTCTTATTTTCTTCGTATCTGAGTGGGTTTTTTTAAATGCCGAATAATTTTTTTCAGTGTTTCTTTACTTACAGACGAGTTTCTTTCTCTAATATACGTGACTTAAGCTTCTCGGCTTGCTCTTAGAAGGTTGTCGCCTGTATTGCTTTTTACTTTTCTCAGTAAAAGTTTCTTCGAATAATCAGGGAAACAAACTCTTTTTTCAGGTGAAATATACCTTCTCTTGGTTCTAAAAACCAATCATTATTTCTTGAAAAAAAATTACTCTCGTCTTCAAAGTAGTTTTTTTTTTTTTTTTTGAAGGAAGATGTTTCTAAGATTACTTACAAATGGACTTGATATTTAGCTATTTCATCCAGATTAAAAACAAGAAAATTTCTGCTTCGCATACACAAATATCAGATGTCAAAATAATCACATGGGAAGTTTTTGGATTTATTTAAATATGCTTAACATTATTCATAGCCATGTCGCTGTGCCGATAAAATAATAACAAAAATAAGCAACATCATGAGTAACAAAATGAGCAATAGCGACATCATGTCTTGATTTTAATGGAGTGAGTTCATAAAAATATTTCCAACATATTATTACATCTAAAAATTTATTAGAATCGTTTCGAAGTTCATGTCCTTTTGCCTGAGTTTTGTATTGATGCTCTCATTGCACATGAATAACTGTGACACTGTTGGATAAAAATCAAATATAGTTTTGTTAATGAACTTAAAACTACACGGCAATTACTTATAAAATTCTTTGAACATTATGATATGCTTGGTCATGCCATTTTTGTAATATTTTGTTGCTTAATGTTTCCACCTTTATTTTATTTCGACAATAAAAAAAAGGCATTATATTTACAGATCAAGATAAATAATATTCAATTAAATTCTTTTTCTTCTGTTAAAAAAATGTCGGCTTTAAATTTTGGCATTTGCAATACCATATTATCAAGAAAGTTATATGCATTCTATTGTAGGGAAAAAAACTTTAATGAAAGGAAAGGAATCTTATTTTTGGGGAAACCTTTTATTATACTTTAAAGTCAACTTTTAATTTTTAATACTTTTAAGCATGCAGCTCTTCCTATAAATAAATTAAACTTAAATAAAGATAGCCCTTGTTTCTTGAATTGAATGGAAGATTAATACACAGTAGTTTTAAAGGTTTTTGGATTCTTACAAGAATGCTCTTTTTTTTTATTAATTGCTTTATGTGTCATATTAGTTCGAAATATTTTAAACAACTTTTTTTTTTTCAAATTACAATGATATAAATTTTCATGTGATTCTTTTTTAGAGAAAAAAATATGTAAGCCCTCTAATTTCATCGCTGCTTTATCTTAGGTTAACCTATAGTGTAAGAAAGTATTTATTAAATTTTTAATTCAATATAAATCTAATTCATATTAAATTATCCTATTTGTTTAATATAGATAAAATTCCCCTTATATTATCACTTAAAATGAATTTATGTGCAAGCGATAATTAAACAAAAATTAAATAATATTTATTAGCAGACGATTAAGTGAGAAAGGTGAGCGAAATTAATAACAGCAGAAACTTATGACTTTAAAATGTGTTTACAAAATAATAATACAATCTTAAGAGCTTAAGTCGGAAAAATAAGAGGCGAAAACCAAATTGTTTTGTAACATAAGACACCTGGGTTTCTTCTGGTGTCTTATAAAAAAAAACTATTAACATCTCTACAATCTTTTCGTATATAAAATTGTATTATAAACTTTGAAAAATTCAATTCTTTCTAAAATTGATATTAGAATCATAAACAACAAATCAATTTGCTTCAAAATGTCTTCCAAACTTGAGAGGCATTTTGTTGTGTGAATATTTGTTACAATTATAACGTGCATAAGCATTATTAAATAATTGCAATAAAATATAATAATTGCAATGTCAATTAATTATTAAATAATTGCAACGTCTTGAAAATTTTCTATTTTTTTTCCCTACCGTAAACAAAAATTCAGGATAAAACATATAAATTAATCAAAGTTTAAAAACTTTTGTTAAAATATTTCTGACACATAAATTAATCAAAGTTTAAAAACCTTTGTTAAAATATTTCTGACACATAAATAAAAAATTTAAATCAAAGTAGTAAATCAGCAATCATATGAAGGAAATTAAAATAAATTGGTTTTGAAAACAAAATGAACTTAACATAAAAATTTAAACTACAGAATAATAATAATAAAGAAAAACACTTTATCGTTCGGAATTTTTCATTAGGTTGCCATTTTTTTCCTCTTTTTTATATCATTCATGGAATTGTTCAATAAGATAACTTAGTAAATATATGTACGTAAGAATGGAGGTGAGATATATTCATTCTATTAAAGGATTCTTCAAAAAAGAATAATTTCTTTTAGATACAGGATCTATATATCCCTAAGAAAAGACTAAATAGAAAGGTATAAAACTATCAGTAGAATTTATGGCGCATTTAAAAAAAAGAATTTGAGTTTTAGAAATGAGAGATTGTTTCAATCATTCAAAATGAATAATTTGATTAGTCTTATTTAAAAATTATTTAAGCCTAAAAGCTATGAAAAGATGTTTCTTTTTTCAAACTCCATAAAGCCAATCTCACATTATTGGCGGCAACGTCTTTTGAAGATATATAAGACAAATGCCTGAATCCTCAAAGTTTTGTGGCTAAAAGTAATCACGACTGTACATAACTTTCAGTATTAAAACCATATCGTTCTTTATGCTTTTCTAGTATAGTGGAATAAGAAAATGGCCCTCGTATAAAACTACAAAATAGTAAATTCTCGACTTTACTCATATATGAAACTCAAGAAGAATAGACTTTAGAACAGTTACAATTAACTTTTTACTAATGATGCTATTACTTGTGATATTATTGAACTTTAGATATAAAAAATAGCTTAATCCTTTTCAATTTATGGATGATAATTATTTAAATAATGATTTTTCAATAGCTCGAATTAAAAAAAAACTTTTATTTACTTTGAATCTTATATTCTTTTTAACCCAGTTTCTGTGAAAAAAGCATACATCCAGTTACCAAACAAACTCAAAAAATTAAAATTCACTCATCGACTTTCTGATGCAAAAATAACATGTAATAATAAAGACTTCAAGTCTTTTATAAATTCTTTTAGGAAACCATAATATTATCAAAGTATAAAGTTTCATCTAATTAGATAAAAGTGAAAACAAAATATTTAAGTAATTGAAGTATATTGCTTAGTATATTCTATAAGACATTGATTCTATTTTGTAAGTCATTGATCTCGTTTTCCTACAAGCAAGCGGATCAATCGAGATCTCGTCCGTAAATGAATACTAAGATCTAAATCACCCACCTACAAATTTGAATTTTTGGCGAACGCCAAACGAGATTCTTTAGCGATACAGTCACCTCTCCTGGCAACCCTGGCGCGCGAATCCTTCTACAAACATATCACACTGCCGTTTCGACAGAAAGTCTGTGAAGGAAAAGGAGCGAGAAAACGCGTAGATGCGTAGGGTTTAGCCGTGTGACGGAAAGGAGCGAGTAACGTTTTGTTTGCTCTACGTGTCGCTCTTAATGGCCTCATTAAAAAAGGACCCAGCTAATGACAGAGACTTCTCAGATTTTTTCGCTTTTCAGATTTTTTTTTTATTTGTGCGTGTTTTTTCTCTGATGCTTAGCGAAAGACGAATGAGAAAAATAGAGGGGGAGGACGCTCTGTGAGTGGTTGGGAAGGGGTGGGGTGAAAAAGGAAATGAACAGTTTTTCATTGTTTATTTTATTTTTTTTTCTTCGTCAAAGTGTTGGTTTTCTCAGCTTTGAAATTGGAGCACAAATGAAGAAGAGTCTCTTTTTCATCCCCCCCCTCTCTTTTTGTAGTGAGTTGAATGGTTTTGAAGAAAAATGAGCTTAGTAGAGAATAGATTTACTGGTTCGCTTTTTATGATTTTTACTTAAACATTAACTGATTATTATTTGAAAAATGATATTTGCAAATATAGTATGTTCGAAACAATTAAAAATTCTTTATTATTATTTTTTTTGTACAATTTTGTTTATAGTTTGGAGAGTTAGTACGTGATTAAAAACTTATTTTTCTAAAATATTTGTAATTGCAAACATACGTAATATTAAAGATCGAACTCTGAAATGTTTAAACTTTTCATTTGTGCATAAAATAAATAGTAAATCAGCAGTCCTTTTCAGTTTGATAAAATAATGAGAGTTTAAAAAATGATAGATCAAATTTGATTTGTTGATTCTTTCTTTATTTTAAATATTTATTTTTGATAGTGCAAAATTAATAAGAGACAAAATTGGCAATTTGTTTACTTGCAGGAAAGCTGAAAAATTTTTAACTTAAATTTGAAATCATTGTTTTTTTTCCTATGTATTTTTTTTGTATGTGATTTTTTTATGATTTGACAGACATTTCTAAAAATATAATTCTGAAATATTGTTCTTTGACAGTTCGGATAATCAGTTATGAAAAGATTTATATTATTTCAATATTATGCATTTTTATCGAAGCATTGAAAAAAAAACTACACAAATTTCCTCTCTTCAATAAAGAATTTAAAGAAATTACAATTAATGAATTAAAATTTTCAGTTGGAATTTTGCTTGCCACTGAGCACGATTAATCAAAAACGCTTTGTGCTAGACGACTGAAATTTGGTATGCTGCCGTAACACTAAATCCGTAGATTTCTAACAAACTTTGAAAGAAATGAACTCACAGTTAGCCCGTCTCATGACGTGAAAGTAATAACTGTAAAACACAAAAACAAATTGAACATCTAAAGTGTAATTTCTGATGAAATTTTGATTTAAATTAATTAAAGTATTGATCGACTGTCAGTCCGTGTTTTAATATGTATTTAAATGCAATAACTCACAAATATAGCAACGTAAAGAAAATTTTCCATATCTTATTACAAAATTTATAATTCTGTGTTTAGCTTTAATATCCATCCCCCCAAAAAATGCATCCTGATGTGTATTCATATATATATATATATATATATATAAAATTACTAAATACAAAGCTCTAAGTTGGGAACTCAGAGAAATAAAAGTCTGAGCATTCTCGGCCCAAGATCCCAATTTGTGCAAACAGGGAAGGGAAATAACAGTATTATTACTAATTTGTGGGAAAAGAGGCTTCGAGAGGACCACGCCCGTAGGTTTAAAAAAAATTCTGAAGAAAATTTAAGGTGGCCTTTAATTTCGAAAC
>JAPMOR010037475.1:754545-780143 GCA_026543865.1 Argiope aurantia | reverse complement strand
AAGTGAAAATAAGAGTTAACTGAACATAATTTAAGGATTAGGACTAAAAAAAATTCTATAATGGAGTATATCAAGAGAAAATAAGAGTTAACTGAACATAGAATAAATTGAACATGGTAGTAAAGATTATTTTTTAATACATAACAATTTTAATAAAAAATTTACCATTAATGCATAAACATAGATATTGTAATAGAAAATGTTATTACATTTTTAAATTAATTTTAAAAAATAATCACCTCATTAAATGAAAAAGTAGTTATTTTAATAAACATATGTTTTAAGTTGTTTAAATATAGCTATACGATTCAACTTTAAAATAATCACTATAATTCATTACTAGCATGTTAAAAATTTTAAAGAAAATAGGAATACAATTTTTAATGCTTTTCTGATTGAATACGGTGTACAACATCTAAGCTCTTCAGTAAATTATGGGACTTCAGGAATTATTAATCTATAGTCACTTAGAACGCAGAGAGTGCATGTATTTAACTATCGAAAACAATTTAAAAATAAAAAGAGTTATTTTTTTGGAGTTGTTAGCTTTAAATTATATTAATAAAAATAAATTCGTCTTTTAGACAATATTTTTAAATTATGTTAAAAGAAAATTAAGGAGACTGGAGGAATGAATTCAATTATAGAAGAATTTTGGTAAAAATGTAATTATTCAATTTTTAAAGAACTTGTATCTGATTTTTAAAGTCAGATTCAACAATGTTACACTTAGTTTTTATTCCAACAAGTATGTTGTCCTTTAGCGAATATATGATTGATAGCATAAAAATTCAACCGGAGCTAGATTAAAAAAAAATCTTTATCATTTGAAAGAAATAAAATAAAACCCCTCAAGTTTTTCCGGAAAATTTATATTAATAAAACTTCTTTGTCAAAATTACTGCTAAAGTTAAATCAAACTCTCCTTTAATTTTAAAGAAACATGCTACTTTCTTATAAAAACTTGCGCATCCAGGAATTGTCACAATTTATTTAAAAAGGATTGCTTATGAAAAGCGAAAACGATCATTTAAAACGATTTAAAACATGATGCAAAAAAAGTTACCATACATTATTTGTTTTTATAGTAATGAAATTTACTTTTATATTAACTTATACAAACTCTAATATAGAGCTTTCAGAAAGTTATCTTATATGCATTAACTATCATGAATACAAGGCGTTACTCGAAATGAAAATATTTCCATGCATTTATCAGAAAAAAAAAATCATGATTTCAGTAATTGTGATGCATTTTCGATAAAACTTATTCATGTTTAAATATTTCTAATAAAAATTACAAATATTGAACTATTTATATCTTAATAAAAATTTATAATACATCAAAATCTGTAGCTACAATATATCAAACCTATTATTGATGCATGTATGCTGAAAACGGGAAATAAAAAAATATATAATTTCTGTTTTTCGACAGAATTAAAAAGCAATTAAAAATAAATAAAAGTATTTTTCAAAATTTAATTTTTAGATGTAATATATCCTATTATGTGTATTTTAAAATGTAAAATTCTTTTTAATTCTGCAACAATATCTTTCATTAAATTGAGTAATATAACTGAAAAGTACCAATCTATTTTTAAATCTCATAACTTCGCAAAAAATTACAGATTTTAACCTTCGCGAAATCTTTAAATAGGATTTAAATATGAATTAATTCGAAGATTTAAAAGCATGAAACAACACAGCTTGCCTAAAACAATCTATAATATTATAACCAGATAATTATAAAAAAGTTTTAGCTTTGTATTCATTCGATTAAGGTTTATTCTTCAAGTTTTTTTAGTGCAGAAAAAAAATTCAAATAACATCTTATACATACATTTCAATTTTCCTGTAAAAGCTTGGTGTAAATATTTTCGGAATAATTTCTTCCACCATCAGAAGAGCTTCCCTTTCCCCCTCTCTGAATTTTCTGCATACTTTAAAGTACTGGAATTTTAAGTGAAAATAGGGGGGAATGCTTGAATAAGATTGAAAGAGAATCTATGTAGATACAAATGGTATCATTGATTTTTTTTATCCGCAATAACAAAGTTATGCTCTGTCAAGACATGAAAGGAAAAAAAGACGTGCACATTACAACAAAGTTATTTTAGATGCATTGAAATTTACCCTCCAAAAAAGCATGACGATACTATAAAGTTATTTTACTTGTATTTAAATTGCACTTTCCGAAGGCTAGCCTTCTTTTATTGAAAGAAATTCCCTAACTATTTTGATATGATAATTTATTTTATAAAATTCAAATATGTTTATACAGTTCGATTTTATTATTACCACTTTTTTGAGAAGAACATGTGCGACAGTATGGAATACAGGATTAATTGTATTAATATATAAAATTGACTAAATTGATGCTAATACTCTAAAATGCATAACACAGCATTTGGAGAGTTTGTAAGTGTGCTTGAAAAACTATTTCCCTGATTTAAACAAAAATATTGAGTGGATAACTCTTATCCACAAAAATATTGAGTGGATAAGAGTTTAACATTGAACACAACATCCATGCCAGAAGATTTGACGCATGCAGAGGAAGAGCAATTGTTGGAATTGGCTTCAGACGGATTTTTGAAAATTAAACATAGAAACAGTAACTTAACATCATCCTGGTTACAAATGCAACATGTGTATCCGGTCTTAACAGAAAAAGTTCTGAAATACATCTTGCCTTTTCCAACTTCATATTTATGTGAAGTTGCTTTTTCAACATTTGTAGAGATTAAGTCGAAAAAAAGGAACAGACTGTTGGACGTGGATCCACATCTGAGATTAAAATTAATAAACAGGGAACCAAATTATGACGATCTGTCATCTCAGCACAAACAATTTCATCTTTCTCACTGATCCAAATAAATGTTACTTACAATATAACTTTTATTTTTATTTTATTATGAATAATTTTATTTCTCTTTTCTTATTATTTTGTGTATGTCACAAAAAAAGAAAAACTAAATATATTTTTGCTTGTTATTAAAATACATCCATTTTTTTGACGAGGGGTACTCAGCGTTACGAAAATTATAGAAGGGATACACATATATAAAAGTTTGGGAAACACCGGCCTAAAGTATACCTGAATAATTAAGTAAAAAAATAGAATAAATAATGTTTAAGCTTCTCCTTTATATATCATTCAATTTTAATGAATGTATTCACTGTCGACAAAGAAATAAATATCATTCTTTCTATAATTCCTAATTAAACAAGACAGCTATTTCAGATTTCAAGCGATATTTCCAAAATTATTTCTTCTGCGGCTACAACGCGCCGAATGCCATCTAGTATCTTATAAAAACTTATAGATATTTGTATGGAATGAAATTGGAAATATATTATAATTATAAAATATTATATAATTATTATTCTAACTATAAAATATAATATAATTGTTATTATAATTATAAAATAAATTATAATTAATACTAAAATATGTATTCCGAAAATGCTTTAGTGTCATTTACATTTAAATTTAAATTAAATAATTTACTTTTTAAAAAGAAACCTTGCGATTCAGTTTTGTTATGAGTTATTTTAATTATTCATTAATCAATCATTCAGTTATAATTTATTTTTCGACTGGCAACAGTTATGTATTAAATTCAAATTTCTGTTATATTTCTAGATTTATAAATAGCAATAATAGCAACAAGAGGACTTTTTTTACACTAGAAGAGATGAAAAGATTTTTTTAAAATGAAAATAATCCATATATTCAAAATCTACTTAAAAGTAGTATATTCCTGTCTTATTTACTCAAAAGCAGAAATTTAACTCTTTGCTCAAACATACACATCCGCACATTCCAAAAGAATAAAAACTTTCACTACAAATTTCATCCACTAAATACATCTGCAAATATATTTTTATTCGACTTTCTCCGTAGAAGCAGACGATTTCGTCTTTTACAAAAATGGAAAACACTCGCTGCTTGATTGAGATGCCGCTTTCCTACTGCGATAAAAATCGCAGACAAACTGGAACCGTAACAAACTGTCCACGATACAAAATATTGAGCGCATTCTCTTTGTGCTTCTCAATCTGAACTTTGTGAACCTTTACGGCATTTCCTACTTTTGTTTACTAACTTTCTTCAAAGAGAAACTGGTATTTCTTTTTTCCCCGCTTTTCCATCAACAACAACACAGAGAAATAGAGGCAGTTGCGAGCTACTTGCCTATGCAAATAAATGCAGCAGACGCCGTTCCATGCACCATCTAAACTCTTCTTCTTCCGAACAGAACGAAAATTGATAACGTTTTTTTCTTTTCTTTTCTATTATTATTTCTTTCTCTTGAATGGCATCATGCATTTTGTTTTTCATCTAAAAATACGTGAAGGTGAAAGTAGATGGACAGAAATGAGGATTGTAAGATAACAGTATTTCGTTTTTACTTTTTTTTTCATTCTTATAATAGATGAATTCTACAGATAGTAAAGGAAAACAAGCTACTTCTTTATCGGTACCTGTTAAAGGTAATAGGGGCTGAAAAGGAACGTCATAAAAAATTCTTAATGTATTCAGTGTTATTCAATTATGCAAATGTTATTTTCTTAAGTTAATTTAATCTTTCAAAAATAAATACATGGAACTGAAGGATATGAACTTAACTGTGATTTTTTACTTGATTTGAATGCAGATAATTTATTTGTCAGCAACTTGTGAAATTGTATTTATTTAAGATATCTGATTTCAATGGAAGCATATTTTAACATTTAATCACAACAAAAAAGCCCATTAATTGCTGATAAGAGGTATGTGCTTTAAAACTTTGGTAGGACTAAAAAATTGTGCAGCCAATTTTACTATATTAAGTGATCCAATGATTAGAATGAAATTTGTGAAACATTTATGTGTTTATCTTTCCTGACTATCTTCAATAGTTATTTTCCCTTTTTCTTTAAGATAGATTTATAAACAATGGTTATTACTTTATCATTTTATGTTATTAACACAGTTTACAAATTTCAATAAGTTTTAAAAACTCATGAGCATGTTTATGTTTTATTTTCAATAAGCGGCCTTTGCAGACCAGCTGCTTCGTGGGGATACCGGTCTAATTAATTTAAATGATTCTTTGCAATTCTGTCAACAAACTATTTTTAAGTATAAAAAGTGTCATAAACATTAAAGCGGTATTATTTAATAGTCTTACATTTGTTCTATCCATTGTGTTGTGTATATGAGCCATTTTAATAAAGATCAAGCCCATGATACACATCACTATTAAAAACGTAAATATGCAATTCATTAAAAAAAATATTCTGTAGTATTGTAAATATAAATATACACAAGCCTACTTCTTTAGTTTTCAAAGAAAATTCTTTTTAAAGGCTAAATATTTAATGAAGCAATGAAAATGGTTGGAATTTTGAAGGAAATAATATAATCAATATTTCGAAATTAAGCCAAAAAATATTTTTAAAATATTGCAAACAGACAGGAAAAAAAAATTGAAAGACTATTAAATTGATATCAATAAAAAGACACTGTTTTAAATTTTGAAATGGAGTAAAATTCCTTTTTATATATTCATATTTTTGGAAGTTATCTCGGAAAAATTTCAAAATTCCATTTCCATTAATCAAAGTTTCAAAAAAATTTCTTTGAGGTGGCTTCTCTGACATTTCCACTTTGTAAGTTCCATATGCCGACTTCCTGGTCTAGGAATAACGCGTCTTCCCTGTGGTTTGGGCGTCCCGGGTTCGAGCCTTGTTCATACCCTGTGTTCTAGCTGTGAGGCATGTGAAAGAGTAAAAAACGGGTGTGCAAGCGATTGTGTGAGTGTCATCTTTTGAGCTGGAAGGCAAACTTCTGCCCTCGGGCGTTCAGGGGCTTTTATCCTCAGAAGCTACTGCAAAAAATCGAGTTAAATCGCTGACTTCGTCAGCGGTCTTTACAATAAAAAGTGCACAAGTAAAAACAACAAGATGCGTATGTACCAAATTTGGTAGTTGTAAGCCCCCAACACACGCATGTATACATACATACAAATACACACACACATATATATATATATATATATATACACACATTCATATATTATTAGTAGAGATATATTAAAATTACTTTGGTTTTATTGACAGGTAATTAATAATTATTGATTATAATTTTTCAGTTTACAATTTGTTTAAGGTTAGACGTGTGAATTGAAATTTAATATATATCAAATCGTTCCATAAATCGTCCAGTTTTGAAATGATAATTCACTAACTTAGTTTTTCTTGATTAATTATAAAATATTTTTTAGCAAGATAATATTCAACGAAGTACAACTTAAAAGTAATATTTCAACAAAAACTCATTTTGTTTATCTCTATTAAATTGACGTCTTCACAATTGGAAAAAATATCATTCCTTATGCTTTTGCCAATATTAATAAAGACAAGACAGACGAATAAAGCTTAAATCGTAAATATACTACAGCATTTTGAGCTAAATGTTCTGATTTGAATATAGATAGACATATATGAGAAAAGTAATTGTATATCATATCATCAAATCCGATAACCACAAAAGAAAAGTTATTTTTCTTCTAGTCAAAATAAGCTGTTGTAATAATAGATCGTGAACTATGCATTTTTATCAGAAAAAATAAAATATAATAGATATTAATTCATGAAACTTTATTTGTGTATATTTAATATGAAAAGTAATGAAGTCAAATGTAAAAACGAGATATCATTATAAATGAATTTTCAAATTAAAAATCTATACCTCTAAAGTTTTTAATCTAAAGTCTAAATATAGTTTTCTAATCATATATTTTTCATATTAATGAATATGCATATTATTTTTCAATAAAATGTCTACATGTTTTCAAAGCATCTTTTAAACGTCTATATGTATTTTTTTAATTATGATACATTTAGTGTTAATGGATATGTATATCATTTTCCAACAAAAAGTCTACACGTGTCAAAGTATACAAATCATTCATCAAAAATTATCATGTAGTTTCTTAATAATTGTATTTTTAATGCTAATCAATATGTATATCATTTTCTAATCAAAATTCTATATGCTTTTAAAGTCATTCATAAGAAATATACGTATTTTTTTAATGAAGTTACTTTTAGTGTTTATCCGTATCCGTATTTTTAACAAAATTATTTGCAAGTAGCAAAAGTCATTCATGAAATGTCTATATGTAGATTAGATTTGGATTTAATTACTCTTATGCATTCATTATTTGTTAAGTTCATTATGCATTTTTTATTCTCTAAAGCATCCATTTTGATATAACAATATTAAAGCCTATAAAACGGCATGAAAAGATCTTAATCGAATTTTGGAATTTATAAATGAACAAGAAAAAAGCGAATGTGTTTATCTATCTTCCACAGTTTCCTTTGTAGCTATGAAATGTTGAGAACTATATCGAGACCTATAAAAAGACCTATATTATAAATAGACCTATATTTTGGATTCATTCAATTAACGAGAAGAGAACCAATATGTATCTCCTATCCTTCACAGCCTTCTTTGTAGAATGTTGAGAACTTTATCAAGACCTATAAAAGAAGCTTATATTGACTATTGAATTTTGGATTCAATCAGTTAACGAGAAGAAGACGAATATGCATCCTCTATTCTTTAAAGCAATAATTTTTGAAAAATATATAAAGACCCATATCGAACTTTGAATTCAATCAGTCAAGGAAGAAAAGTTCAATATACTTGCTTTCTAAAGCATTCCCTGCTTTTATTAAACTTTGAGAAATAAAAAATTAATATATCAGTGATAAATCAATTGATATGTTATATTCTATAAAAAGAATTTAATATAAAATGAGTTAAATTCTCATATTTAATGTTTAAAAATAGGTATTTAAAATTATAACAGTTTAATTGTATATTTGTCTCAGTAAAATTTATTTTAGGTAAATTGTTTTTCTCCATTTAACAATAATTAATAAAATGAAGGTTTTCTCCGTTTCTGCAAATGATATGTAAAAACAGAGTATGTGTAAATAATTAAAATAACTTAGTTTTACCGTCTGATAATTAGGCAGAAACCTGGAGATCAAGTTATATCTGTACGATTTTACAAGTTATATCTGTACAATCTAAACTAATAGAAATTAAGTTTCATAAATATACTGACGAACTAGCTAATCGCCAGAAGGGACAAATATCATATAAAAATATCTTGTATTTCAGGAGTAATATTTGAGTATTCAGTTATTGCTTTGACTTCTCAGCAATTAGAGAAGCGATAGTTTTTCTGTATACCTGAATATCACATTCTAAAACAATTAAAATGATTATTGGAATACAACCAGGTAAAATAATACTTTCTCTTTGTGAACAAGATTTTCAGTTTTTCTATATAATCAATTCTTATGAACGTAATAATGGAATTCCTTCATAAAATACTAGCTGCCTTTGACGACTATCTGGTTCACGCTATGTTTATTTTCAATTAAATCTCTTAAGCTTAGTAAAACTTTTATGATTTCCCTAGATAAATGCTTTTAAATATCAATTTGTAACAGACATCAAAGCCGAGTAATTTTAATAGCCTTACAACCCTCCTATCCATTGTGTATGCATGAACTATTCTAATAGAATCAAATCCAGACATACCAAAGAGCTATTAAACTGCAATTATGTGGTTTATTTATTTTTTAATTTTCCCGATATTGTAACTTCTTTTTTTATTTTTTATATAAGCTACACAGATATTAAATAGAATTAAATAGAATCTTTCTTTCTTAACTTTTAACAATGCAAGAAAATCACGTAGTTAAATATTTGACGAAGGAATGAAAATGCTTTGAATTTCATTCACAATAATAAACCTAGATTAAGGATTTCAACAGCAATTAAAATAGTATTATTCTGATAATTATTTTTTATTCTTTAAAATGATGAAACACTTTTTTTTTGTGTGGCGGAATATTTTCGAAAACAATAGCTAAAAAATCAAAATTCCCGCTTTTTAATTTATTAAAATTTTAATTAAAATTTCAAATCAATTGTTCCAAGGTGAAAATTTTTTACCTGCGACTTATGTATGGGCCATATTCGGTAAGTAAATGATCTGAGCTGTTGAGTTCTAGCAAAAAGTATGCACAAATACACACATTAATCTTTATTATCAAAAGAGACAGACATTTATAATGACTTCAAGGCTTTTGGTAACTATCGTCTGTCTGAAAATTTTAAAAATATAAATCATGTTTAATAAAGCTGGTTTCGAATAAGTTTATTTTCTTTCAGATAACCTAAAGTTTGGTTTTTCAATGCTTAACAAATGCATAATCTGTTCTAAAATTAGATTTTAAAACACATGGGAAATCTTCTTGAAAATTTAATGAATCCGTCTTCTCAAGATATTTTATTTTAAGACCTACCAGAAGAAAATCTACTGTGAAAACGATTGGCAACTGAAGTTCTGTAAAACCAAAGAAACATATATGAAAAAAAATGTGTTCGAAATACCGCAGAAAACAATTCAGTCATAAAATCTGCATCTCCTAATGTTCCATCAGAAAATGAGCTAACCATTGGAATTGTGGTTACTTCTGTGAAACTCAAGCATTTCTCTTTCCGCAAACGATTTTTCAAAAGAAGAAGGAAGGGAATAAATGGAAAACAACTCAACCCCACTCAGAAAGAAACTCAATGGAAAACGATCACAGAACAAAGCATTCTAGACTTCCATTTTTCTGTCTGCATTCGATTTGCATGAGCAAGTAGGCCCTGGGATTTCACAGAAATTGCGATATGTATATGTGTTATTTTTTCCTCTTCCTTTGAATAACCATGTGTGTGGAACAAGCTCGGTATTCGTGCTCGGCGTATTGTGCAGGCCAGGAAAATGAATATGAAGCTCTGTTCATTTCTTTTCTTTTTCCATTCTGCAAAATTTGAAGTACATTTTGAGCTTAAATGCAAAGTAAACAAATAGTTTCGGTAGACGAAAACGTGTAGGTCCACCAGGAACTAACTGTTTCAAAGAAAATACTTTTCCAAGTAATGGAAAAACTACACCGAGATATTCAAATGCAATATTCCGGAGATTAATTGTTCCTTTTGTAAGAGCTAAGATGTTCTTGTACGGTATTGTTGTAAAAATTGGTTGTGAAAATTAGAAATTTCTACAACAGATGTTTTTGGTTTTGGTTTTAATATTCTTCGCAGAAAGAAAATGTTGTCTACGTCTGAAATGGGTACTAATTGAAGGGTACATATTTTGATTCGTTTCTTTGAAGAATGGGAACAATGGTTTGGATTTTACCAAAACAGGCAAGTATTCAATCGATTTCAATCATTTTCTAACAAAGGCGAAAAAGTCCCTTGAAATATACTTGTAACACAAAGGCGAAATGAATAGTTATATCTTTTGCTAGTAACATTTTCTATAAAGTTGGCTAGGTTTTCAGATCCTTAGGAGGGTACAAAGTAAACTTTTGTGTTTGTTGCATTTTCATTTTTCCCCCTTTTTAAGAAGAGTGTTTTTAAGTTCAGTATTAATTTTATAGTAGAGAATACATATTTTGATTCGTTTTCATAAAATTTACGAAATAAAACTCTTGATAAATTTCAAATGATGCTATATTCTATAGATTCCTGAGAGTACAGATTTTTGATTATACACATTTAATAATACAGGTTATACATTTTTATTCTTTTCCATAAAGTTTAGAGAAAAATTGTGACCAAATTATAAATATATTATGTTCCACAGTTTCTTAAAAAGCGTTTTATGAAATAAAGATAAAATCATTTGCTATTTTTATTTTTTTTTTTAGTGATATTGACGAGTAGACGAAGTTAGCGTAGATGAACCGTGTATTAACTAAAGTCAAAAATAACACTCGCTAATCTCTGCTCGTGACTTTATTCAAGGAACTAAACCTTACATCTGTTTTTATCGACAAGATGAAACGACTCGAATCTTCCAGATTTAGAAAGATACAGAAATTATAAGAACATTCTAGAACAAACGAGAAATAAAAGAAAGTAAATCAATAATGAAATAATTTTAGGCAACTTTCCTGTAGCCAGAATTAATTTACAAACTGTCGCTTTCAATTCATACATTTTACCACACAGTCATTCAGTTCACGCCAAGTTAAAGCAAGTTTCGTTACAATATCATAAGTAATATTTCCTTTAAATTAGAGAAATAATATTTCCAATGGATTTCATTTTATTTTAAAGTCATTAAGGAAGCAGAACATAAACTTTTATTACATTAATTTTGGTTTTAAAAAGATTAGTTTGAGTTTAAATGACTATTAATTTAACAATATAGAGTAAAAATTTTGATTCGCTTCTTGAAAGTTTAGAAAGCAAAGTTTTGAACAAATTATAATAAAAAATTTTAATCATGCTATATTCCAAAGATTCCTGAAAAATTAATTAATATATTTTTTTCTTCCTATATGCGAATAGAAATTATTACAATCGTCAGAAAAATTCTGGGTGAAAAATTTCACAAATACTTATTCTTGAAAAGCACAATTTTGGAATTATGTCTACTTGCGAATGCGGCAACTCATAAAGGTATAGATCTAGATAGATGAAATTTAGTACGTTATTTTTATTCTAAATTGATTGATTTCTCTCACATATTTAGAGAAATGATTTCGAAGAATGCATATATTCTGTCTATAAGTCAAACGAATACAGTTGTTAAAGAACTGTAAAGAATTAGATAAATAAAATTTAATACATGAATTTAACGTTTGAGGCATGCATTCGGATCGAATTCGGAATCAAATCTATCAAAGTGTAGACCGTCTGTCGTTCTGTACATTCGCATGCATGCATGATAATTAAAAATCGAAACGACTTAGATAAAAAAAAATGATGTATGATGGTATTTCTAAAATCATAGTTTGATGATAAATTTTGTTTCAAATTATCGAGAAAAATGTTTTTAAGTGTATTTTTTTTTATTATACTACTAACCGCCTTTGGCGACCAGCCAGTTCGCCAGTATTACCGCTCGCTACAATTTTCAATTAAATATTTTAAGTAACTGGTCTCTTAATAGATTCTCAAAAAAACATTTTTAATCTTCAAATTTTGATAGTCATACCAAACTTATACTGTTGTTTAGATCGTTTCGTTCAATTTACTATATATATTTTGCTAATTTGTTGTCATTTCCGGTAAAACTTCAACTTTAATTTAAAGTGGAGATGATAAAATTGCAATTAATATAAAGATATTTTTTAATAAAACCAAGCGTTTTATTTTATTTATCATCTTTATTGTTATTTATTTGTTATTATTATTATTGAATATGAGTATTGCAAGCAGAATCGCTCGGTATTTAAGTCTTATGTGAACTACAAAATATTTTTCATAATTTATGTAATATCTCAAATGATAATTCAACAAAAATTTCTCAGATTTAGCATAAAATTCAGTTTTTAGTTTTGCTTTCAAAAGGATTGAAATGAAATCAATAATAATATTTTGTTCCGGCCTATAAATATATTTCAAAAATTATGAAGTCTAAATTTAATGCAGTAAGGTATCATATTCTGAGAAATATTCTGGACACACCAAATTTTAAATAAATGAATGAATGTTTCTATTTTCCACGATCAACTAAGACTTATTTATGAAGTTTTGAATGTTAAAAATTTAGAAAAACTCAACATTTTCATAATCTTAGGCCAATTAATCTTGAGAAACCTGTGCTTTGATTGGCGTATTTTCTTTGAAACCATCGATGGAAAATCTAAAATTATCCTTTTTTTTATTGAATAGTGATATTAAAATTTTCATAAATCAGTCAGTTTAAGTGATTGATTTAGTTGATTGGAAATTAACTCTTTTTATTTAAAATATTAGTGTTTCAAGAATATTTTGTTAATCGTGATTTCCACAGCAGAGGCTTTATGTAAAATCAAAAATTCGTTATTTATTAGAGCATTTATTGAATCAAGTTACATAAAATATAATCATTTTCCATTTAGACCATTTTAGCAGATCTGTGTCTTACTAAAGGTTTACAAATTAGCTGTGTGGCCTTATTTGAATGGATATCTTATTCATATTAAACAAAACTTGCCTTAAAATAAAACTGATTTATTGGATTAATAACATAGAGAGTGTAAAAGATCATAAAATAATTTTTCTTGAATTTATTTTTTAGAATAAATATTTCTTATTTGTTTCATTTCCTACAGACACGTGCCGAAAATTATATTTTTGCAGATTTCATTTCTAAAAAAATTTAATTTATCTTTAATTGGAGCTTTAATCAATGGATGGCAACACTTTGAAAAAAGCTATTTTTTTCCCATGAATGCGAAACGTTTATTTTTATTTTGTACGAAAGAAATTGTTGAAAAATAAAGTTAAAATATTTATTTAAAAATTCATTAAAAATAGAAATTTAATTTTAAGGTTAAAACATTGGTAGCATTTAAAAGATAAATTTTTGATCTTTAACTTGATGTAAAAATCTTTTTTGTGCGCTAATAATTTTGGAAGTTATAGCAGAAACACGCCAAAATTTCGCTTAATTTTTAAATAAATAAAATTCTAATTAAAAATTCGAAAAAATAACCCCCAGGTGCAAATTCCCGGCCTCCAAGGTATACACGTGCCAAATTTGGTAGCTGTAGGTTGAATGGTCTGGCCTGTAGAGCGCCAACACACACACACACACATTGAGATTTATTTCAAGTATAGATAAAGTGCAAAATGCATAAGTGCGGAATTAAGGAAATAAAAATCTGAGGCAATTATGACCTTATTCTAAGTCCATAATTGAGATGCCGGAGGAAGATAGAAAACATATATATTATTATCATTCGTAAAAACTTCGGGGAGACTATTTTCGCTTGTTTATTTTCTTAGTAAAGTAGATTTCATAGATTTCAATTCTTTTTTTCTTCAGTCAATAAGAGAAAATATGAATTTGTTATTATTTTAATCTAAATATCAGAAACAATTTTTTCTGAGCTTAAATCGAGAATTAATCAACAATAGAAAGCACTGATTCTGATTAATTTCTTGAAAGTTTAGAAATTAACTTTTAAAACAAACTAAAATAACAAATTATTAAATTATATTTTATCCAAAAGTACTTCTAAATGATTTTTCCAAAAAAAAATGAAAGCAATTATTAATTTTATTTAACTAAAAATCGAAACTACTTAGATAAAAAAATTGATGTATGATCGTATTTCTAAAATCATAATTTAATGATAAATTCTGTTCCAAATATTTTAAAATGTATTTTGGTTTTTTTATTATACTATAAAGTGAAAAATGCATATGTGTGGAATTAAGGACATAAAAATATGAGGCAATTATGACCTTCCTCTAAGTCCATAATTGAGATGCCGGAGGAAGAAAACATATATATTATTATCATT
The DNA here is from genome assembly GCA_026543865.1 of Argiope aurantia. Taxonomy (NCBI): domain Eukaryota; kingdom Metazoa; phylum Arthropoda; class Arachnida; order Araneae; family Araneidae; genus Argiope; species Argiope aurantia. Next base: position 765,764 of record JAPMOR010037475.1, on the reverse strand, counting down.
CGTAAAAACTTCGGGGAGACTATTTTCGCTAGTTTATTTTCTTAGTAAAGTAATATTTTCATAGATTTCAATTTTTTTTCTTCAGTCAATAAGAGGAAATATGAACTTGTTATTATTTTAATCTAAATATCGGAAGCAATTTTTTCTGAGCTAAAAACGAGAATTAATCAACAATACAAAACACCGATTCTGATTAATTTCTTGATAGTTTAGAAATTAACTTTTAAAACAAACTAAAATAACAAATTATTAAATTATATTTTATCCAAAAGTACTTCGAAATTATTTTTCAAAAAAAAATGAAAGCAATTATTAATTTTATTTAACGAAATAATGCTTTATGACGATTTCATTTAATCTTCAATACATTCGGAGAGAAAAATAAAATCTTGCTGTTTTGGTTTTAATGCAGAGATCATTCACATATTTTTTTATCGTTTTCTAAATTTGGCTTAATTTGGTTTAATTATTTGGCTTAAACAATTTTTGATCATTAAGTTAAAATGATTTTTTCAGTAACCATCTGCTTAAGTTTAACATTATCACCTGACAGATTTTTTTTAAAAATTAGAAAATAGTATTTCTAAATAAACAATATATCGAATGCCTTTAATCTTTTTTTCGAAAGAAAATTTTCTATCCTGTTATATAAGATCCCAATAAAAGCAATGGAATCTGTATATTTTAAGGTGACATAAGTATTATTATTAATTATTAAATAAAAATACACCTTCATTACTGAAATAATAATTTCAACCTTAAAAACTCCCAAAAATAATAAATTTTAACGACTTTCTCTTAGATATGTGACAAAATGTAAGGATAGGAAAAGAGTTCAATATAAGGTATATTTATCTGCTGAAAAATAAAAATATATTAAAAGATTTTATAGCATTTGATGAAATGTGTGCCTTATTAAATTATGGCTAGTTAGTAAAGTCTATATATTACAGAACATTTGACTCGAAGAAATACCCTAGAATCACAGTTTTCTTCTTTATCCATAAGAATTCATTGAGTGATAATATTTCTAAGTTTAAAAAAAGCTGATTAAAAGCTAATTAAAGCTAATTTGCATTGAAAAAGTAAATTATCACTTGAAAAAGTTCTGCCTAATATCAAACAAATGGTTTTTAAACCTAATAGTTTTAACTGCAACTGTAACATGTAGAACATATTACTTAAATTAATCCCAATTAAAAAATAATTTGATATAAATAAAAAAAATCATAATTTTCGATAGTTTATGATTAATGACTTTTAAAATTCTCTGTATAATAATTAATACAATAATAATCACAAAGACTTCAAAATTATTTAAAATAGGTATAATAAAAAGAATTATTATATTTCTGCGTAAATATGCAAGTCCTTTAAGTGTCATAAATTCTGCTGTAGAATTCGGTTAACTTTAGCGAAACTTGACAATTAAATGTCATCTAAGAGCTATGGTCTCAGAAATATATATCGACTAAATGTCATCTCTGTGTCAAATAAGTATCTTGTTGTTTAAGTGTGTTGACGGAATATCTAGTAGTCTAGGGGCCACCGTTGTAGAAATACATACCCACTAAATGTCTTGTAGTATGTTACTGACTTTAAAGCACATTCAACTGATTATCATTTCCTTAAAGACTATGGACTTTAAAGTATATATTGACTAAATGTCTTGCTGGCTAAGTTTCTGTAATTCTTCTTTCTGGAGAATGTACTTCTTCAACATCCAATAAAATAACTTATATTGGATGTTTGTACTTTAACTTAAAAATATCTTCTTTCATAAAAACAATTTTTACCTAACTGAGAAATTTTCTTTTTACGTATGATAAGAAATAAGAGAAATTGAATGATTTCAATTGTTTACGATGCTGAAAAATTGATTTGTGTCTAAAATAGCGGATATGTATTTATCCAATATTCTTTATTTCAGAATAATTTACTTCGTAAAATAATTTGATTTCAGTTTCAGCATTCTTTCTTAAGGAAATAGCATTTATTATACATGCATCTTCGGCTGCTATTTCCCAAATACTTAAATTTGGTAAAATATTCTAACACAAAATTTCTTCATATTATTAAAATCCAATGTACCTTTCTAATTCCAAATCAGAATAACAATTTCTCAAAATAGTTTGCAATTTCCGAAATGCAGAATAAATAATCTATTTGTTGAAAAAGATTTTAAAGTTCTTTTTTAAATTCTTCATAATATGAAAACAATCAAAATTTCGTATTATTTTTCAATCAAAAGCAATTATTGAAATATTGGATAGAAATATAGCTTATTTTTTAGCTCAGGAACTAGATAATATATTATTTGTGTTATTTGAAGAATTTTGTACAAATATTTAAACTTCTAACCAAGGAGACTATAACCTTTGATTTATACTTTCTTAGCGATAATAAAGGGGAAAAAAATCATATTTTGTTCTCTTTTTAAAACACTTTTGGCTTTAAACGAAAGTCTTTTTTTATTTCTTAGGAGTTTTTTTAACGCTTTTTCTACAAAATTAGGAAAATAAAAACATTTTATAACATGTTTCAAAAAATTTATCACTAGCAACCTTTATTAAAAATATAGAAAATCCTAGCTATACTAAAACGAAATCAGCAAGATTTTTTTTTATCAATATAATCGAAGAAAAGAACTGAAATTCTCTAAAGTGAACAAAAACCTCAAAAACTGCTTTGTTGCTGGAAGAACTTCCATTGCCTACTATCACAAAGTAAGGAAGTCGGTCTGTAAAAATGATTTGCATAATTATTCATTCCTACAACAGGTGTCATTCAGGGAACCTTCGTCAATTGCCCTAAAAATTCATACTTAAGCCAATCCAAACTCTCCAAAGCTCTTCAGAACTCCAAAACGCCCCGATCACCTGCTTTTTAAACACCCTCCACTACATTGGAATAAAAACAGCTAACGACATATTCACAAAAAAGAGAACAAATAAGAAAGTAACAGCGTGTATTTGTAGTTATATGCAAACGAAGCACCAAGCTTTCCAAAATATGTGAGAATCACTTGCAAACAACTCGGAGATCTGATTTGCATATATATATTTTTTTCGAAATCGCATACAATCGCTTCTTTTTCTCCCAGTGTGAAGTATTGTCGATTGGGGCACATTTTTTAGCTGTGCAAATAAGAAATTGAATAACAGATCGGTATTTTTGTTGCTCGGTCTTGCGTTCAATACAAAGGATTTAGTATGAAAGTACCAGATTTCCCCCCCCCCCATCTTTGTTGGGTGATTTCTTGTATCTTCTCATGCGATGTAGATAGAACGGAATACTGTTTGGAGCCATGGGGGTGTAGCAGTTTTCTGAACGATGCATGGAATTCATTTGTGATTTTCTTTTTCACAGACTTAATGGGCTTGTAGTTGGAAAATTCCATGACTTAATCAAGTTCAGCTGTTACTTTTGAGGGTATTGCGGAGCGAAAAATTCGAGCGTAAAAAGAAGGTTAAAAAGTAGCACATTTGAGTAGATATTTACACATTCAAACATTAGCTGGAATTTTTTTACTTAAATAGGTTATAAGTTCTTTGATATTGTGTAAAATTCTAAGTTGTTCGTACTAGAATATACAGAATGAATAAACTTCGATTTTTTTAAAAAAAATTAATTATCAAAAAATATTTTTAGAACGATTTTTTATGAGTGTACTAAACATTTGAAAATAATTTTTAATCAAACTTATAGAGGCATAAACTAGAGAGGAGCTGACGTAAATGCTATTAAGTAAATTGGAATTTAAATTCAGTTTATTTAGTATTTGAATTTATTTAAAAATGGCTAATATAGCTGACATTGATCGGAATTAAGGTTCTTATATGTTTATTAGTCCAAAATTAAAAACTACGTATATGAAGAATATTACTTACAAAATCATTTTATCTGAAATATTTTTAAACAATTAAAATGTGGATATAAATTGAAACACTATTTTTAAAAACTGCCCTTAGCTAATTTCATTCATAAGATATGAATAACTGCTTCAGAAGCATCTCCTATTTCGATAGTAAATATTTCAAAAAATCTTATATAACAAAATAATATTTGAATTTACTTAAAAATTGCTTGATATACCTGGCATTGCTTGGAAGGAAGATACTTATATGTTTGATACTTCAAATTTAAAAACTACTTTTGTAAAAAAAATAAATATTATATACAAAATCATTTAAAATATTTAATAAATAAAAATCGTCTGAAATGTTTTTTTTAATTAAATTGATAATACAAATTAAGAACAAACGATTTTTAAACCTTTTATTAGCAAATTTCTTCGTGATAGTTGTTTCAGACGCATTTCGTATTTAGATAGAAATTATTCTAAAAATTTTATTGTGAAGGAAAATTGAAAATTAATTAGTGTAGTAAGTAATGTCTTAAAAAGCTTATGAATGAATAAACAAGATAAATTCTCTTAAAGTAAATGCATGTGTTTTTTTTTTTTGTTTCAATTAATCTTTTATTATTCCTAAGCATTTCTAATTTTACAATCTTCTTCCCAAACTATAAAATTCTGTCTTTCCAATTTACATATCCTTCATGAAATTGTGTAATTTCTGATGGCATTTTTAAAGTTATCTGTTTTATGAAGCAAATTCTTAATTGAATCTGCTACCATTTTTCTTTAAATAATGATTTTTTTTCTTTTACAGGAATATTTGTTCTTCATTATTCATCATTGTTTTTTCAAATGATGCAAGGGTGTTTCCTTTTATTTCTCTAAGGTAAGCTATATTAATTCCAAAAATATGCGTACACGTATAAATAATATTGTCCATAAAAATATTCAATTTTTAACAAACGTAGAATAATGTGATTTATCAACAAATTTATACATCGACAAAGCAATATTATCGTATTTTTCTCGTTCTCGGGAATAAAATAAGTCTTGATTTCTTTAAGGGTATAAATTAAAAATGTATGTTTGATTAAAATTATTATTATATTCAAAAACTAAAAATCTTCCAAAATTAAATAAGATATTAGTGTTAAAATTTTCTTGCTTACAATTATGCATACAGTGTTCTATGCAATCGTAGCTAATTTCTAAACCGTTAGGTATAACTACGTTCAATAACTGTATACTTCCAATTGAAAAAACGCCTAAATGGCGCTTAAAAATTATATACTCTCTGTTTGAATAAATTATTGAATTCTGAAAAAAATTATATTTCTGAAGAATTAATAGCCATTGATATGGAATTATGGCTATTAATTTTTAAGAATTAATAGCTATAATTCAATACTGTCTTCCTATTGATCTTACTTAGCAAAATAGTTTTGGAACACTAGTGTCTTAAACAAAAATATCTGATATACTGACATTTTAAACATCTAGACAATAATTTATAGAGTTTCTTAATTAAAACATATTATTTATCAAAAATCTTCTACTGACTAATCTTCATAATTCAGTCAATATTGGTCACAGAATAACAGAATTGTAGAATTCTTTCGTTTTAGAATTGAAAATGTTAAGAACATTTTAATAAGTCAATCAATTTTGGTTATTAATTGAATATTTATTAAATACAACTAATATAGTTACTACATAAAAATTGCGACATTGTACTTTTTTAATTACACATTTACGGACAGAAGCAACTTAAAATTTACTTCTCTACTTCAATCAATATATATATTTTTAAATTAGAAGTATATTTCTGTATTCAGTAGGATTGCGAAATTAAGCAAAGCGCAGGGCACAATGTACTTTTCCGCCATCGGTCATCATTGGTTTTCCAACTGCAAACAACTCTCAAAGTTTGATATTACGTTTTCGTCCTTTCGTTACATTTTTATTTAAAAAAAAATGTCATTAGCATATTGTCTTTTTATTTATTTTTTTATTTGCTTTCCTAACACCAGCAACGGGAGCACTCTCCTTCTCCTTCTTTTACCTGTCGATGCTATTGTCACTGCTATTTCGATCGTTTTAGATATTAACTGATAAGGCATAGCTAGAATGGGCACTTCATTTATTAACATTCTTTTTTAAAGGTTGAGGTTTAAAATGTTTTATCTTATAACAGGTTTCGTTACTTTAAACCTTGAGCAGCTAACAAGAAATTCACAGAAGACAGCAGCACTTTTTCTAATACCACCTTCTTCCACATTTAATTTTGACGATAATTTGATTTGCATTATACTCTTGTAAAATAACAATCTTTCGCGGAATCTGATCTGAATTATCTGTCAGAAAAACGAAATACAACGAGACCTCTGAAATTTCTTTGCCGCAAAGGCTTTTGATAGAAATATCAATGACAGTTCAGAAATAAGTATAAATCTCACGCTTTCATATCCCCCCCCCCCCACTTCGAGTTATATATTAAGTTTAAAATAAAATTAATTGATAACCATACTAATCTAGTCGAATTAAAAATTTATAATAACAGTTTTATTTGTTTAAGTTATTAAATTGGCTATTCAAAACAGGCATCCAAGTTAGCAATGGATGTGCTGTTGGGTAAGGAAGAAAGAGGTTGAAGTTGAAATACTAATTTTTCACTTTTAAATAAAAAAAACTTTTAATTTGTGACTGGAATAAATTTTAAAGAGTGCAAATTTTGAGAAACCTTTTACATTGTTTCTTAGAAAAAAATGTGAGCAAAATTTTTGAAATTCTACTTACTTGTTATATAGAAGATAATAATTGGCAAAAACCTTCAAATAGACATCTGAATTTGTTTTTGAAAATTTTTTACTTTGACAGAAGAAATCATATCATCGAAAAAGTTTTCTAAGTACGTTTCTATAAGTCAAAATTTACTGATAAAAAAAAATCCTTTTCTAAATGTTTGAGCGAAATTAATATGATAGTTATCACGAGGAGGACTTTGAGCCAAATGCGTTGCTACTAGTGGGTCTTGGGAAGATACAGATGTCTCGGATGCCATCCTTGTAGAGCGCTATTGAGTCAGATGAGTACGCTTACGCAATGTTTTTGGGAAAAAACAGTTTTGAAGAGAAAAATAATGCATGCTTCAGGCGCTGATTATATTTACTGAACCACTGATGGCGGCTGGTGGCGTAAATATTATTCTGCTTAGTGCACCTATTACTCCCGCTACGCCACTGTTTGGGATTAACTTTCCCAGACTACCCAACCACTACTCCACAAAAAAAAAGAATCAGATATTTGAGAATGTTTATTATCAATTATAGTGTATAAGTACAGAATTCATCTCTATTATCAATTATTAATTTAAAATGGAAGTGGATAAGCAGCATTCATTGAAAACATTTTTGACGAAATTTTAAAATACATTAAAAATAAGTACATTGTTGTCAAATAAATATAAAAAGATCTCAAAATTAATTCAAATCGACAAGAAAGATTTAGAAGCAATTAAACTTAAGTAATTAAAGTAAATTTAATCAAATTTATTTTTGTGGTATAATATTTAAAATTATAATAAAATCGAATGAGTGTCTGTGTGTTACAGAGAGTTGACACTATACAGGATACGAATATGCTAATATAGTTTAACAAACTTCAGAGTTCAATATCCTAATAAAGTTTTAATAAAAATTTTCGGTGTCAAGTAATTTGAGAATCTGGAAAGATACATCGCATTACTCAATATAAATAGATCCACTCCATTTTAAATACAATAAATTGATCTAGAGCTACAAAGTTTGATGCATAAACAGATTGGAAAAGAGAGCTATAAAATTTGAATTAATTAAAAATTAAGAAAATATTCAATGTTCTTCATCCAATAATTGCCAAAAATATTGCAGTACAAAAATAAATTTCACACCATATTAAAACTCAAAACAAAAATTTTTTAATGATTCTAATTAAATTACAGTTAATTTTTATCTGTTTTTAATTAATTTTTAAAAACATTTTAAAGCTTATTTTATTAAAATATATTTCACAGTTCAAAAGAAATTCAAATTCTTTCAATTTTTTTTAAAACTTAAAGTAAAGGTTTAACCTTAAAATTATACAATGATGAAAAAAAATTTTAATGCTCGTCCACAATTCAATAATATCAGCAAAATAATTTTGTATTGGTTGAAATTTTAGCACTTCTCTCTCAAATTAAAATTAAAATGTTAGATAAGATGGCAATTAAATCTGTATACGCAACAACCAGAAACGCGAAAGATTTCTGAAATAGTAAGCAGATGCTTATCAAAATTTTATTCAAGAAGCCAGTAAGAGAAATCTACAAGAAATATTTAATTGAAAATTAAATATTTCATGTTGAAAATTAAACACCAACTGGTCACCGAAATGACTAGCAAAACATATTTATATATCCGTGATATTTTTCATACAATTGGGATACAAGCGCATTTTCTTTTTACAATTCTATGCAAAATTACCTAACGTAATATCTTTTCGTTATAATTAGAAGGTCGTATTTTTGAGTATTCTGTAAGGTAGATACTTAAAAAAACAAACTCAATATTGGCATGTGAGTGGCAAACATCAACTCCAAAGAAATTATAATTTTTCAACCTGTAGGAGATTATGCTTAAGTGGAACTAAAGGGCTTTTATTGAGGCATATGACTATTTGTTCAAATCCCATTCAACCTCTGCATATTTTCAGCGATCTCGCCTCATTACGATGCGAGCTTATTCAAATCGTAATGACAGCTGGCAGGCGTATCAAGAGAGCCTCTACTGTCACACTCCTGTCGAAGATCTCTGCAGTAACCTGTCAGCAGTAACCATATTCATGAAACTGCATGACGACAAATATTGGATTCACAATACGCTCATAGACAGAACTAACCACATATAGACTCGCAGAAAGTTATGGGGAAAGGGGGTAGAAATTTTCATTGAAGAGATTTTTCTTGGGACTTAACCCCCGGAGGGGAAAAAAGGAAGTATGCCTTTAAGCTAGGGTAAGCTTCCTGTATCGTTTGCAAGGGGTGGACATGGACAAAAAGGAACCGCGTGGAATTAGCATAACAGTGAAATGCAACACCACCCAGGGGTGTAACAATGCCCTGGGAAGGTACCCAAAAAGTGTTCCTGGCGCAGTTGTGCGAAGATTTCTCTAGGACTTGCTTGCTGTCGATATGTTGTATACTTACTTTTCAAAGAATATGTAGAGGGAACTGTTTGTATCGAAATATAGGTTTCAAAAAAAATAAATAAATAGAGAAAGGAAAGGTGGAAGAAAATGTGAGGATTGGGAGTTCGGCACAATGGGTTGAGATTTTAGAGCTTATATTGCGTATCTCTTGCGAACTCTATATTTCTTTGGAGGTCAGAATACAGATGCAGTGTTGCTAGATTTGGCGATGTCTTCAATTTAGAAAAATTCAGAGCATCTTCTAATAATTCAATAAAAAAAGATGATGTAAGTTGGACATTAAAGGCAACATTTGGACAACATTTCTTATAAAAAAATTGCATTTGCCTCAGACATTTTCTGTTAAATTTTACTTGCTGCTCATTTAGACATTCTAATTATAAAGAGGTTATTATTATTTTTTTATTTCGAACGCATAATTATAAAAGTAATGCAATGATAAACACAAAAATTAATTAATTCTTCACTTATTTTTGTCATTACTATTGTGTTGATAAAGCAATATAATAACGAAGGTTACATATAAATTGATAACATTTAATAATGATTAAAGTGTTGAAGAGTCTTCTTTCTTTCTTTTTTTTTTTTTTTTTTTGTAACTTTAGTGTGAAGTAATGTTTTCTACCCTTTCTTACAATTAACTCTAATATCAATTTCTTTTATGCTTTTTAATATACATCATCAATTTTTCTCAATGAACTTTGAGATAAATTTCTACATAAATTTGTATTAGTTTAGTTTCCGGATGTCAAAAAAGGAAACTCAAAACATTTAAGGAACATTTTATAAAATTTAACAGGAAATACCGAATCTTTGAAATATAAAGCAATAATTTTTTAAAGCAAAAATTCCTTGTATTTAAGAAAATTCTAAAATATAACAATAAGAAATAAGAAAAACAATAAGAATTCATAAAAATTGCTAGAATTTATTCATTTAAAGTAATTTAGAAAAAAAAAAACTTAAAAGTGAGAATATGTAAAAATTCAAGTTTGCGATGCATCAGTTGAAAATCTTTTTATTTCATTTGGCATGAACAATACTCTATATTGTTAAAAACATTATTTTGTGTTCATGAAAAGTGAAAACAGTTATTCAGTCATCAACACTGTTTGTAGAATTCGAAAATTCTGCAATAAAATTCCAAGTAACCATATCTCCTTACTAAAAATCTTCAGCTTCCAAACATCAAAAACAAAATACATCTTCAAATTTTACCTTTCTTGTCGGATTAGCAATCTGAGATTAACTCACCACAAAGGATCGCGGAAAATCAATTGTCGTGTTTCACTCGCAAACAACCCACAACAAAGCAATCCAAGATTTCTATAAGGAATATCCCAACTTATAATCAAATGCCTGCGTAGTTATCACAATACAGAAACTAGGAGGGTGGTCTTGGTATGTTTATAGAACCACCTTTCCAAAACATGAACTTGACAGTTCTTCAACACCTACCAGCTTAACCCCAGGTGGGGAACCCTAACCACAGAAGCAGGGTATTTATTTATTTATATTTGGGGTTTGTTGTCGTTTTCCATCAAAAAAGCGTTTGTGGTGAAATTGTTGCAGATCAGGGGTCATGAAGAAGAATGTATCTGCCTGGCGTTACAACACTTCAATGAAGAAAAGGATTATTTCTCGGTGGATTTCCCGCAGAGCTCGAAGAATGTATTGGAAGCCCCACTTATGGTATTTTGGACACATTTTTTTGGCAAATATATCAATTCTTCACACACGAATCCCCCATCTTTTGTATAAAGTGTGAGAGCTTCGATTTTCAAAAACTGGATTTTTGTGAATGGCGTGTGAGTAACTGGAGTGTATTTGATACATGTTTGTTTGTTTGGGACAGAAATTATTGAGATATTTCAGAGGTCTTAATCCGTTCTGGCAGCATGAGAAAAATGCGACTAAATTTCTATTCATATTCGATACCCAGAATTTTACATAGTTTTTGTAAGCTTTATAGCTATTGTGAACCTTATGAACTTTGGAATTCGAGCTGTTGAGATACTTTGTTGCAGTTTGTTTGTTTTTGGCAGCATGAGAAAATAGTGACTAAATTTCTGTTCTTCTTCGAGTAATCTGAATTTTATATAGTTTTTGTAGCTTTATAGCCATTGTGAACCTT
>JAPMOR010037475.1:726558-754535 GCA_026543865.1 Argiope aurantia | reverse complement strand
CTTCTTCGAGTAGTCTGAATTTTATATAGTTTTTGTAGCTTTATAGCTATTGTGAACCTTATGAACTTTGGAATTCGAGCTGTTGAAATATTTTGTTACAGTTAGTTTGTTTCTGGGTCTAGAGTACCTACGTGACAATATAAAGCATGTCATTACATAAATAATAGTTAATAGAAAGGGCTCTTAATTTGCCATTTGTGTTTTGTAGTTTGACATGCTCGATAACTATAAAACACAAAGGGCCATGCAGAAAAAATTTGGTCCACAGGTTTAGCATGTAAAATATAGCTACTTGTTGAGACAAATCCGTCCGACGGTTGATCTGTTCTTTTAGATGCGCATAAACGAAATAACTCATAAACGCAATGACTTCCCCAATCCAGGAAACACCTGTGAACCCATTAACTCAAAACTTCCTTCAGCTAGACGTCTGAAACTTGGTATATGGAATTACAACTAAATTTACAGATTTATGTGAAATTTTAAGCGAAATCCATTCAGAAGAAGTCTGTCTATTGGAGTACAAATGAACTCTAAGAACTACAAAATGCAAAGAGATGGGGAAATAAAATTTGGTACATAGGTGTAGCATCTAAAATAAATATATTTATCAAATTTTGAGCTAAATCCGTCAGACAGTTGATCGTCTGTCTGTGCTTCTAGATGCAAATAAACATAATAACTTCTAAAAGGGAGACTCGAATCATTGAAATTCGGGTATATCATATCATAGCTATAGCTTTGTGTCAAATTTTGGCGTCATATGGTCACCAAAAAGATATCCAAAATGCAAATTCTAACGACAGTCTCTGTAAAAATGCTGCATTCACATCAAAGATATATATTTCGTAACTATCATTCACCAATGCCCTGCAAATTAATCTCAGTCTTATCCAAGATCCACAATTTTATGCGGATAAAGGGAGACAGAATCTTTATTGTAGAGCTATGTAAGGAAGAATCATTCCCACTGGATATATATATATATATATATATATATATATATGTAGCTGTGGATAAAGCTGCAGAATCATTCATTCTACATCAAACATCCATTATGTTATGCATAATATCATTCATTCTACTACCTGGAATTGATATTTCACCTCACACTAATTCTATCAGAAGGATGAAAGAATAACGTATATGTGATTAATGTAACTGTGCATATTATATAAAGTCTAAACGTAATTTTATCTCACTTTGCATGCATATGACGTCACATTTTTTTTTCTTTTTTCTTTTTGTAAGATTTGTTAAAAAATAAAATAGTGTAATATGTTTGAAGTATGTGACATGAATTGCAGTAATAAGAATAACTATCAAAAACTTTTTTAAGATTGTTCTAGCCCACTAGTGAAATTCAAAAAGATCAGATGCATAATACAATTAGGCATATTTCTGACTTGAACTACCTTTTTGTTGGCAACATTTTGATAGCATAAATCTTTGTGAAAGGATTAATATAACGAATCAAAATATATAAAAGAATTTACTAAGCGATTTTTAAAAGTTTGATACACTTTTGATAAAAATTTAAAATCCCATTTGACAAAATAACGCAAAACATGAATTCACTTTACAGATTAGAAAAGGCAATCACTCATTAAGAATAAGTAAACAATAAATTAAGGACAAATATATTTTTTGAAGTTTATAAATACAAAAAAACACACATTAAATTTGATAATAAATAATTATACAGTATTCAAATTCTAAAAAAAAGTCTGAAAAAAATATGAATAAAAATTTTACAGAATGCATTAGATTGAAAATTTCAGAGCTAAAAAATTGGGATATTTTAAATATCTATTAAACATACTTTTCATGTTTCATGTTTTCATGTTCTAATATACTGAAAATACGTCATTTTTTAAAAAATCGACACTCTAAAGATTAATCTTCATCGTGTTTGTTAACAATGAACATGCTTCAAAAAAATTTGTACTATTATTCATATTAGATTATTTACATACATTACAAAGTAATTTCTTTAAGAAATTTATACACACTTTGCCTATGGCAGTCAATTTTTTACCACTTAAAACTTTAGTCGATTGAACAAATGAAGATTCTGAAAAACAATGAATCTTTTAGGCGCAAAAAAAAAAAAGTTTCATGGCGTCAAAAATAAAGCCCATTTTAAAAAAATTATCCCTGCGAAACTAGAGATTTGGCGCAGTATGCGCTTGACAACCGCAAAAAATTCGCCGATGTGACTTTTGACAAATCGGCTGGCACTGTCGTCATGACAACGTGGCGCTCTGGAACCAATCAGATTTGTTCAGCTCCACTCCCGGAGTTTCTGAAATATGAAAGAACGGAGGATTTTTGAAAGGCAAGGGTTGTTTAAAAATTTTCAACATTTGACGGGTAAATGTGTGAGATTATGAGAAAGCTCGAAAATGTTTTTGATTTTCTATTTTTTTAATTCAAATTTTTGATTTTTTAAATAATTTGTATATATGATCTAGCGGATCACTTTCGTTCTATAATCAGTTAATCTCCGTCCTTTCATTTTAATTTAATTTAATTATAAAAATAAAGAATTACTACCTAATTACTAAACGACAGTTGCATTCTATTGATGTTAAGTAATTATTCAAAAATAGATAAAAATAATGTAATAAAAATTAAATTAAATACTCATAGTATCATTTGATAACTCATTTATATTGAAAATAAATTGCTATATCTATAATAAATTTGTTATTATAATATTTTCGTGTTATATCATTAACAATACTTTTAACATATACTATAACTGTGAATTCTATACATCGTTTATCCTAGGGGAACAAATTTGAATGCTGTTATTTCTTGATTTTTGGGTACTTACTAAAAAAAGTTTTCAGGTGTTAAAAATAGTATTAATAAAACAAATTAACCCATATTTGAATACTTTTCCTCAATAACTTTGAAACATAATACTGCGCATCAACTATTTTTACGCGCCTATAAAATCCAAGTAATAATATTCATTTCAATGATATAAATTTTATTTTTGTGCCGCTTTTCACTAATTTCTTAAATTTTTAGAATATTTTTCAATTTAGTTACAATGATAGTTTATTATTATTTTCGTATAGCACATTCATCGACATTAAGATAAAAATATTTTTTTAAAATATGAAATCCAATCTCAGTGGGAACAAAACTGTATCTCGGATTAATATATGAAAGAAGGTAAGATTCGGAATCTAAAGTTATAGAATATGATTTGTTCGGAATTTTGAAAATAAAAAGTGTGTTGCCTAGTGCTTGAATTGTATTGAAGCTGTACTTTTTAACCAGTCTTTAAACAATACGCTTCAAGTGATAAATATTTTTTTTTAAAAATTACATTATCAAACCTTAAAATAATAAACGAAAATATGCATAAGATCTAATTTATGATATTTATCGTACAAAAAAATTTAACAAAATTTAAAATTCGAGAAAATAAATTTAAGATTTAAAGATATAAAATATATAACGTATATAACGCAAATAATATATATATATATATATAGCCTTCCAAAATATATATATATATATAGCCTTCCAAAAAATTAATTCAAAAATAAAATTCAATTAATTTTTTAACAAAATTGTCCAAAAATTAAAATTATCAAATAAAAAAAACTGTTACATATTTTCGTTAAAAATCGATTTTTCAATGTAACTTGCTATAATGACGCATTGATTTTAGTCAGCAATTGAAATTAATTTCCTTATATTCATTGGCTTTGACATATCGTATCCAAATATGGTTTTTGCGCATTAAATTAAAATATACGTGCTTGCATTTAATTGCATTAACTATATGACTGCTCTGTAACATTTAAAGGCTAATCATTTTAAAACCAAAGTTCTTTCGTTCCTAAATCCTAAATAAATGCACAAAAAAAATTAATTAAAGAGTTACAGAAAAAATATTTTTCCCCCTTACTTGTTTAATACTTCAAATAGATGAGGCGAACTAGAAAAAGTCTTGTACAAACGTATTAGACTAGATAAAAGCAGACACACCCTAACGTCGAGAGGGAAAAAACAACAACACTCAAATATCAAATAACGTGCTATTTCACCTCTTTTTCATTGCAAGTATTTCAAATTTCACTCAAATTGTTCTACAACAGCGGTATGATAATTTACCCGCTTTTTTCATTCGTTTGATTCATTTATATTAATAAAAGGTCTACTTTGAAAACACATTCACTGAACTCAAGAGTTCAAATTCATTATATTCATTCTCTGTTATAGCTTATTCAAATATGGTATTTGCCCCATTAAACTAATATATACATACATACATACATATATCCCAACCGCATTAGTTGGATGATTATTCTGTATGTTTTACATGCCAATCATTTCAAAATGAAGGCAACGTATTCTTCCTTTCAGAATTCTACATAAATATAAAAAAAGGAGAAAAATTCAAAAAGTCGTAACAGTAAAAACAAATAAACAAAAAAAAAACTTTCTTTTTCCTTGCTTGCTTAATACTTCAGGTAGATGATGCGAGACAGGAAAAGGCCTCGGGTAAACATGTAAAACTTAAGATAAAAGCATACACACCCGGACCTAGAAAGGAAAAAAAAAAAAAAAGAAAAAAAGTCAAACATCAGTTCACGCGCTATTTCACCTCTTGCATTTCGCCCATGGTCCCTGCTTAATGGGACTCGAATCGAAATCAAACTCTAGACTCACACTCCGCTTTTACGCATTTGCTCTATAACACTCAAACTCTATAGATAGGAACCGAGCAAAGAAAGAGAGAGAAAAAGAAAAATGAAAAAAAGAAGAAAGTTAAGAGAAAAGCTTTTTAAAAGCACCCGTTACATACACACACGGATGAAAGTACGAAAAATATTAATAAGGAAAAACTGTAAATGGGGGGGGGGAGCAGTAGATATATATATAGATATAAATATAAGAAAAAAATGAGGTTCCATGGCAAAAAAAAAAAAAAAATTGCAATTGAGCAAAAGTCAGGAAAATAGCTCCAGCGAAGAAAGAGTGGTTCTCGGCGCCTGCAAAAGCAGTTTCCTAGCAGAGCGCCAAGCCCTACAGTGAAGCGAGGGTGTAGCTAAGGATGGAGGAACGACGCTTCCTGTAAGTGTGCGCGGGGGGGGGGGGGGTCAGGAGTTTTAGGGGAGGAGGAGTAGTCTTCTCTCTTCGCATTTGCATCTCATAAATATGGATGATCAGACTTTTGGGTATGTGATCTTTAGCGCCCCCCTCCCTTTTCCCCGACTTTCCTCTCTCTCTTTGCCTCATCTGGATCGTCTTCTTAGGGTTGCCGGCACTCAGAGGCCGGGTCAGACTGGACGACGCCAAAGTGGTGCTTGGCGAAGATTTTGGGGTCTTTTCCATCGTCCTTCTTTATGAATGGGATGGTTTGTTAACATAGTGGCGTTATGAAATTGATAAAACTAGGATTTCGGTACAAGCAGTGTGAGGCTTTTTGTAAATAATGCATTATTAAGAATTATTGCTCGTAGATGATGGTTTATGATGACAACAATAACATGCTATATTAACGCTGCAAATACTTCGAGAAATGTCCTGTATGGTTTCTCAAATAGAAAGCGTCTGTTCTTGAATTTTTATTCAATTAGCTAAAGTTTTCAGTTTTTATTAGATCAATTAATATCTAGAAATGACGGAAGGTTTTAAAATATCACTATATCAGCCTTTTAATGGTCATATGTGAAAGAAAAGTTGTTAAAATTTTAGAATCCTAATTTAAAATATTTCGGTTAAATCTGAAATAATTTTATTTACAGTAGTCGTTTTTTTGACATTAATGGCTACTATCGTTGTTGTAAAAACAACTTTTATCTAAAATTTAAGAACAATTTTGATTTTAATAAATTTTAATTAAATCTGGAACAATTGAATCAATCCGGGTTGTATTGTTGCGACTTATGACACTTTATAAGCCCGCTGACAGTTATCTGTCAACAATTTAGGTCGGGTAAGCGTCTCTTGTTTCTTCAGTAGCACTAACTAGGGTCAAGTGCACGACTTAGCTACTTCATGTATCACATTCGCTTGCACATCCCTTATTTGCAGGACGGCACATCCACACGCGCCACAGATAAAACACAGATGAGGAACACCCATGTCCGAAACGGGATTCAAACCCAGCACGCTCAGATCACGGGGAAGAGGCGCTACCCCTATGCCAGGACGCCAGGACTACCCCTATGCCATTTTTTATTTAAATTTAAAAATAATATATATATATATATATATATATATATATATATAACAAATTTTGATTGAAGTAGAATGCATGTTCGAAACAGTGAAGAGACTTGGTATTTTTAATTACGTTTTATTCTATTCCGAGTGGCAGGCATGATTATATACAAGAAAACGCAGCGCGGCACACACAGAAGTAAGAAAAGGGAAAAAAGGGCCAAACAGATGACATCTAGCCTTATATAACATTGGATTTCTGGCCAGGCGCCAATTCAATACACGTGTGACCTTTGACACCTTTTAAAGGGTAAAAGTATCACTTTCATTTAATACG
Source organism: Argiope aurantia (assembly GCA_026543865.1). Classification (NCBI taxonomy): domain Eukaryota; kingdom Metazoa; phylum Arthropoda; class Arachnida; order Araneae; family Araneidae; genus Argiope; species Argiope aurantia. The sequence goes on along the minus strand of JAPMOR010037475.1, from coordinate 748,006 downwards.
TAGTACTGATGGCGCATTATTTTTACAAAGGGATTAATTAAACCAAAAGTGAAATTGGATCACGAAATAAGAGAATATTTTAAAATGAAATTGCTATGGGCTAAATTAATGCATTATTTACTAATCGAGTAGTAAGATTCTTTCTCTGACTGAAGAAGGGATCTCACTATCAGTTCACCGTGACCTCTGCTTCGAAACAGTATATGAAAATTAATGAGTTTGTGGAAAATTTAACTCATTTATCAGTTTGCTGAAAACATCATGAAACTGACTTTTCCTCTCAACTTTTAAATTTATTATTATTTATAATTTTGACAATTTTTAGGAATCGAAATTTCAGCGACTTTTAATTTTTATATACTTCTCATACCCTAAAGATTATTTATTCAACAACAGCAATTCAATTTTTGTGTTATTTCTTTCCTATTATTTTAAAAAAATGTATAATTGCAACAATTCTTAGCAGAATCATTTATACGCAATAAATATAATATAAAATAATTCAATAATTGAAAAAAAATAGTCATAAGTCATTGTAAGAAATTACAGCTCACATAATTAAAACAATGCATTTATTTTTATCACATGTGAATTACAACATGCATGGTAAAAATGTTTCTGCACTTTTTCTGAATTCATTACTTTTTTTATGAAGTTCTATAGTGTATGACTGTTTAGTTTAGTTTAGTTTAATTATATTAACGTCCCATTTTAAAGCAACATTCGGGCTATTTTGGCACAGACCTCATATTTTTGAACCGCTGTCAGATGACGAGGAAAACACCTGAGATGGCCCACTCCTCTTCAAACTTACACATCACGTCAGAGGGAAGAAATAGTGCCTGACTGAATAAATATTCAATAATTTTTATGATGCAAAACTGAATGCACATTCAGAAAAGATATCTAGGTTCTCTTCACAAATTAAACCGCTTTTGGATTAAAGATCTCATATAAAATTTGATCCATATAGATTGCTACCGCTTAGAGTTACAATATATACATTTGAATGGCATTTGGAATATTGATTTACACCCGAAATTCGAAAAATTGATTCTTTTTACTCGGGGAGATTTAAAGTTTGAAGATTCATTAAAAAAAACTCGTATTCAATATTTCTCTATGATTGCAGTATTTTCTCTGTGCATGTTCCACGTTAGGAGACATACGAAATTTTATGCTTTAAATAAACAATAAGCGAATTAATCTAAACAAATTAAATTATATTTTCTTTATAGAGTATAAACATGACATTTCATAGGTTATTTAAAAAAAAATTTTACTAGCATTATTACACTTACGGTTTCAGATAGCTATTTTTGCGAATTGTTATTGCAGATGAACCATCACAATGAGTGTCTTAAGATAAGTAGAGTGGCAATCTTCCTCACTTTGTTGTGCTTTTTTCAGTTTTATTGGATTAAGTTTCGTTTTGAAACTACTCGATAGGAATTTTAAGACTTCGGACAGCATTTTTGGACAATAACCAAGTGCGATTCATTCCGGATAAGTGTAATTCATATAGATATACGTATAAGATATAAGATTTAAATATGCAGTAAGGTAAGATCTAGATATACGTATATTTAGATATCAGAGGCAAAAGAGGAAATGTCCTCGAATTTGAGGCCTAACAGTGTCTAACCAGCTTAGATTAGAAAAAAATATATTTTTCTTATTTCCAAGAATATTTTATTCTTATCTATGAGAAGAAATTGGCACAAATAAAGTAATAATCTTTAATAAACATCCAAAAAAATATTTTACTTTTATCTGAAGAAATTGGATCAACACGAGTTCAATAGTATTTTAAAATGTATTTTCATTGAATATAAAACTGGTTTTCGTTACTCGTTTTTACTGATTTTTTTTTTTTTTTACATTGATCGAAAATAGTTAGAAAACATGTTTTCAAAACAATTCGAGGCATGGCACGGCTAAAGAAGGAATATTTCAGTCCATTGATTATTTCTGCATTTATAATGCTCAAACTCTTAGTATTCGTAATACTTTAGTCAGAGGTCTGACTTGAATTGCGGCGGCTCAGTGTATATCAAAAAACAAGTTGAATTTTTTTCGAAAGTTTTTATTTACGAATCTGTATATTTTTGTTGCTGTGTTGAATGAATCTAGAGTAAATAAAGCTATGATTTACAAATTTTGACTTATTTTTATTGTGTTGATTAAATATCGACTTAATAAAATTATTCTATGAATAATTATAATATTTTGAACGAAAATACGATCTTTATATAATCTAGAGGGCGTGGAGCCATTCATAAACAACCAAATTCCATTACAGTGTCGGAACAAAGAAGTCTGGACCGAGAGTTTGGAGTTCATTTAGAAGTTCCCCATTATTTGCTACAAATTAAAAGACAGATTTCTAAACGTTCTTACATAACTTTAAAATATAATAATAATATACTATAAAAAATAAATTAAGATGTTTGTTGAGAGAAAAAGATTATTCTCTCTGACATGAAACTAATCCATATTTCGTTTAATCACCTTGTAAATATTTTTACTCCAATGACTTACTGTATATCATACTTTTTAGCATATATTTATTGCTGATGAGATTAATCCATGGGTGGTTGAAAAAGATGAAAGATTTAATACCTTCAAAAGCTGGAAGTTCCTTAAAAAGTATTTTTTTTTAAACTTTTGATCTACTGTAATCTAAAGAGTGAAAATACACGATTTGTAGTGCTTGATTGTAATGTCTTTTGAATAATAACAATATAATTCTTAAGATTTGTTTATTCTTTTAAATATTTAGAAGAGCGCAGGAGGAATTCTAATTGATAAATTGAAAATTTCAATTAAGTGTGTTGTACTGATCTTGCAGTTTTAATGATATATAAACCACACTTTTAACATAAAGAACTGTTAATTTTTTTAATATGATTGGATCTTATTATTGATAGACATTGTATTCTTTCGCCTTTAAATAATTACAAATATATTTTGCATATAAATAAAGTTAATCTTTTTTCATAAAAAAAACAATAAAGATTTTGAGCGCAAACATGTGGTGTCTACGAATATAAATTATTTTGGAGATCAATACATGTGAACAAGACGGCTAATCAATAGAATGACATCAATAAATGAAATTTCGCATATTCTATATAGTGAAATGAAATTTAATGATTAGCAGATCCCTTCTGATATAGATTCTATCAAAATATCACATTGCAGTACTTCCACAATTAGTTTATTTTACTAAGCTCTTCTCATTTGATATTTCCCCTGGTGGAATATTTGCTTAAAGGTGAACAATCCACAGATTCCGAAGAAGTACATCGACCAATGACAAAAGCCCTGGAGAACGTGGTAAAGGGGTCCATTTATTAAAATTGTCGGTATGCATCAAATTGCTTACCAAATCCAAAAGCGAGTTGGATATCTGTCTGTTTGCACATTCATGTTTTTTCGATAAAATACGTCAAAAATGCAGATATCAAGAGAGATTAATTAAATAGATATTTATATTTTTTTATTTTGTGAGATGTTACTCCAGAATTTCAGATTTTCTTTTAATTTTACATGTAATTAATTAATCTATTAACAAATATTTAAGATAGATATTAACAGATATTGTTACCTGTTAACAGGATTTTAATTAAATCTATTAACAGTATAATTTCCAATTGTGTATGTATTAATGCGTATTTGAAACGAGTACTTCAAAAGTACAGAAAGCTACTAATATCCATTAGCTATTTTATACCCATTATAGGGTCAAATGAACAAGTGCACTATAAACATCGCCACCTAGTGGTACGAACAATAACACGCAAATCAAAACTGCGCCATAAAGAAATGAGCAATGTATCCAGGCCTCAAGTAGGAAGCATCAATTTTGTAACAAAAAACGTATTAAAAACCATAATTTGATGTTTTATAAAATTATTTTTCAAAAAAATATTACTCTTTATAAAAAATTTTACTCCTATAAAGAGTAAATTCAAATCTGTAATTTTCTCTTTTTAGAAACTTTAATAATTCTCCTCAGAAATTTTCTATATAAATTTTATAAAACAATGAGCAATACATTGTCAATGCTAGTTCCGAATTGTTCTTCCTGTGAGTTTCTAATTTTAAAATTTTGTATATATTTAATATTTTGTGAAGTAATTTTTATTAAATGGAAAGAAGAGTGCCTCATATTTCTATTGTTTTCCATCTATCATAAGGGAAAATCGTTTTAATTCTGTATTTAACATTTCCATGCAGTGTTACTGGCTTTCTTACATAAATATTTTCTTTTAACTAATTGTATCATTTTATATTTATATTGTAACTATTTTTAATTTTGTAAGTAAAAATAACCTCGCTTAAAAGATGAAATAGCAAATATATAAATGTTTAATAAACCTTTATTTAATAGAAAATTTTAATTTATTCTATTTCGAATTGTAATATTTGTAATGTTCTGATAAATAATTTCTGCAACAATAGAATATCTACATGCAAGTGTGAAATTATCATTATAAAATATATTTTACTGCAAAAGCTTTAAAGAAAGTAAAGATTTCAAAAAATTCATCGCATTCCTTTGTAAACATTATCTACTTAAAATACTCTGTATTTATGGCATTCCTCTAACTTACGCCAAAGAAAATCAATGGGAAGAGAAAAATCGCCAAGAATATCATGAAACGGGCGATAAAGCGCCTCAATTTGCAACCGTGCGTCAGAGGCGATTGTGTATGCCATCGTCCCCTCATAAGTTCCGCTTTAAAAAATAAAATAAAAATGAAATAATAAAAAAATATCCTAAAGAGACATCGTCCCAAATCACCCCACATAAATCTAGTTCCTAACAGCTGATGAAGAGAGGGACAGAGAGTAAGAAAAAGAAAGTTTTTCTCTCTTTTCTGGATTTTTCTTACCCCCCCCCCTTTTCCCATCTTCTTTTTTTTCTTTTTTCGCCCTCCTCTTCCTCATCTTTTTCCTCTGGAACAAGAGACATTTTTCAGACTTTCATTTTCGGACTTTTCTGGAGGGGTGGGGTTGGTGTAGGATGAGCAGTTTGGTTTGGTCAAGCGGGCTTGATGGTTTGGAACTGGCTTCCTATTTGTTACGGTAGCTTTGACCCCCCGAGTGAATCGACTTTCCCCTGATGAAATCTTGAATGCGTCAGTATTAGATGTTCTTTCTTTTTTGTTTTCTAAGTTCCCTTTGTTTAAAAATGTCTTGCGCGTATATTACAAGCTCGATTTGGTGGGCTTGTGTTTTAAATTTATTTAGGTATTTTTCGATCTGATTTTATATTTATATTACATACATATCACGATGCCGATATTTTAAAACGTCAAGCTTTCGGGGTTTTTTCAATTAAGTGGCAGGATAAAAAAAAATTATTCATCATTTTTCTACTAATATTTAATTTATAACTCCATCTCTAACTCTACTAATAATAAAGATGAATGTAAGTTTGTTGTCATTTTATAGGCATAGATAATTTGGCCTAGAGCTTTCGAATTTGGAAGTTATATCTTTAGGTGGGTTTGAATGTTCATCTAAAAGCGATTTCTTTGGAAATTTTAATAAGAAAAAATTAAACGAAATCTAAATGTTTCGCTCCAATAATTTCGGAAAAAATTTATTCGCGTTAACAGTATTTACATTGTAATATCTTGATCCTAACCGATCAAATAAGAGAGTAGTGAAACAAAACAGTTCTTTTATTTACAGCTTTATATATGTACACAAAAGCAACTTGTTCTCATCTAGATTAATATTATTTACAAAATTCACACAACAATTGAAAGTTTAGTCATGAACTAGTTCCTGTATCAAAACGAAGAATAGACATAAAAAAAGCTCAAACGACTACTTCAGGGGCAGCTCTAGAAATCCACTGATCTTTATTGGGGGATCTTAACACAGAAACCGAATCACATTGATTTCTCACAAAATCAGGAACACCTTCTTCTTCGCCTCTCCGAATTCTCATTGGATGACTCTCACTACTCTACTCTCTTCTTTTCTTTTTCTCTAAACAACAACAACAACAAAAAAGGAACTCGCATTTCTTTTTCGTCAGATCTCCGTTTCTTACTTTCTCATGGGTGAAGTTAAGTTCGTTATCGCCCAATAGCTGCGTTCAGCAAGGCTTCCTCAGTGATCTCCAGTCGATCGCGGGAATGTTTGTTAATGATCCATCTTTGTAGCTGACCCTTCCCGAGTGTATGTTAATTACACTCAATTCACAGCGAACACTGGCTAAAGTTCACTTGACTTAATGACAATGGTTGCTGGTGATTGATTATTTCTTAAAGATTTGAGGAGTTCCTTCATAATGAAATAGAAGTTTAACATCTGGATGGTTTGAAGTTCTTCTCCCTTGAAGATATAATGGATCTCTTTGAAACGACAAAACACATATCTGAGGTCCTTTATCTAGAAACAACCAATGCCCAGACACAATGACTGTACTGGTGAAGAGGATCTTCATCTGACGGCCCACAGACACTTAAATACGTCTGGGGAAACGCCGGTGCTATTTGGCTGGAATGCCAATTACCATATGAGGAAAAAGCGGAAACGTTACAGCATCATCTTAAAATTTAAAAAAAAAATGATCTTTTCAATAATACCAGTTCGATAATTTTTAATGTCTTCTAATCATTTTTTAAAAAATTTGCTAAGCATATCCTAAGGCAGCATATTTTATTTTTCAAGTAAAGCTCGAATCCTTTTTATTATCACTATTCATATTTTATTGTGTTTTTTTTCCCTCGATTTCAACAGTCAAGATATGAAGATACCATGTAGAATAGACTTCAGCATAAAATATTGTTTAAATAAAAGTTTTGTAGTTTTGTTGTACTTTCAATTAATGTTCGATTTCAAAATCAAACATTGATAAAAAAAAATCTTAAAAATGTGCTACATTTTGAAATATTGTTTTCTTTCCAATGATATAATTCTACATATTTACTTTTCTTTGTGATATAATTTGTTGTGTAATGATATAGATGAAAAATTAGAAAAATGAATAGCGCAATAACTACAAATAATATTATGTGTTTTTTATGTCTATCAAAAGTTGAAGTTAAAATATTTTATTAATAAAGATATTAAATCGTATTTACGCATGATATATAGTTGAAACTTATAGCAACCGTTCATCCCGAATCAACTAGTGACTAGTAAGTGAATGAAACCAAACGCAGAAGAAAAATTAACAAACGTATTTGTTTCTAGCTCTCTGGTAGAAAGTGAAATCTATAAGCTACTCTCGCAAGATTTTTTATTTTTTATTTTAAAATTTTAAAAAACATTTAGATTTTTTTATCTTTTTGGTTCGATGTACTTTGCTAGTTATTTTTGTGGAAAAACATTAGGTTCAATTTTACGTACTATCAGTGTAATCTTTGCAATAATTAACTTGAACGGACGCTTTTCAAGCTGAACGAGGCCGCGATGGCCTGATGGTAAGGTCACGACTTCGGAGCCAAAGGGGTTTGAGGCTCAAGACCCGATTCCACTGAAGAACCGTCGTGTATGCGGTTCTGGTGCACGTTAAATCCATCGGGGCCAACCTTCCTAGCACTGGTGTGGTGTGGAATTTTGGAGAGGGGATTCCAGCTCAAGTGTCCTTCTCGTCATCTGATTACGGTTCAAAATTACTAGGTTCATCCCAATAAAACCCCGAATTGCTTTAAAACGGGACGTTAACATAACTGTATGCATAGAAAAGCATATTAAAATTTTCTCGACAGAAACATCCCGAAGCTCCTTAAAAAAAAATTTAAAAAAAATTATTTATTGAAACGCTGGAAGATGCATTAGTCAACATCAACAATGAACATCGATTTGTTTTTCTCGCCTTCTCACTATTTTATATTCACTTTCTTAATTATTATTATTTTAAATTTGTGTCGTTTTTTTCCTGTTGCTCCAATTGATTAGCATTATTATTGTTATTTGTTTTCGTTGTTTGCATTCCAAAGGATCTCGGTGCAACTGACGAAACTGCTCGTTTTCAAACTTGTTGTTGGATGATATCTGAATTTCTTGGCTGTCATTATACCAGATGGGTCACTGCGTATTGGCCCATCTTTCGCGTTTAGTTTGACGGCAGTTGGATCCTCTACAGTATACTTTAGTACTCGACTTCTGTAAAGACTTATCAGGCCACAAATGTTTAACAAGGTGTCTATACAGACATGGTGAATCTACCTCCTCAAATCAAGAATCGTTCTTTTCTTGAAGTGGCCAATGGCGATCGGTCAGTCGTCATAGTTCATTTAAGAAAAAAATATTCCGACGCAAAACGCTTCTTCGGATCCGTCGCCCGTTCTTCCATTGGTAAAATGGATTGTCAAGGCATTCAAAGAAGATAAGTTGATTAAATTTCCTAAAGGACTAAGTGTTTGACAAAAATATATAATCTTTCAAGTTGTCAGACAATACAAGTCATATGTTTAAGTTCCTTTTTTGCATGCTGATGAAACATCTATAATCTTTCAAGCTGTTAGGCAGTACAAGTCCAGTCATGCAAACAGTCCACTAAAAGGTTTCTAATTATAAGTTCAAGTCACTTTTTGACATAGTGATAAGAAATTATTTCCAATCAACCAAGTTGCTAAACCTTAGATAAAAGAAAGAGAAATTGCGATATAAGTAAGCAAGTTCTTGTTTTTTTGGTGTATATAAAATGGGGTGGGGTTGAATTAACCTCCATTCTGAGGACTGGCCTTATTTTTTAAGTAACGGATGAATACATGAATTACATTTTTAATTATAGATTCTCATATTCTTTTGCATAATATTCAAGGCAGATATTTTATTTCAATGTTTCTTCTTCTTTCAGGCAGAATTATGTTATTTTAAATTTTGATTCCTCACTTTCACCAAACATCTATCTTCCCTGGATGGTACTTCTGATACAGGGAGTAGAAATTTCCACTATACTGTATGGTTCTTGCCGCCCGGTGGGTACAAAAATTATGTCGGATGACTACTCCCTACCGATGTCGGGACTTGCCTCCTGTGAGAGGGGTTGAATCATGATCGGTGACGGCCTTATAGAACTCAACCATAGTAACAGCATATTCTGTCAGTGATTCAAATTTTTCAATGTACCTTCTAGTAAGTCGGAGTATTCAACTATGATTGTCCAATCAGTTTTTCTTTCAGCATTCGCTTACAATTTGCCTTCTCCTTCTTGCACAGTTTTTCATTTTCCTTGTTTTATATTCCTTTCAGCATTTTTTTCACAGTTCGACTTGCATCTCGTGGTCAATTTCTCTCTGTCTTTGGCTTGCCTTCATTTTTGCCATCTGGCCCATTCCTCCTGTTTTGCTCTTCCGTTATGATTCGGATTTTTTTATGCATTCCTTCCTAGGATGACAGATTTTCCAAATTTTTCACATTTCTTCGGATATATAGTACAAAATGTCATCTTTAGTTATATTTGAAGGAGCAGGAAGATTCGACAGTAAATCAGAAACACGATTCCTGTTGCTCCAATTGATTAGCATTATTATTGTTATTTGTTTTCGTTGTTTGCATTCCAAAGGATCTCGGTGCAACTGACGAAACTGCTCGTTTTCAAACTTGTTGTTGGGTGATATCTGAATTTCTTCGCTGTCATTATACCAGATGGGCCACTGCGTATTGGAATGCAAATATATATTGCGACATAAATACAGGGGGGAAAATTCAACAAAAAAGATCATAAATTGAAATATAACATGGCGTGTTATGCGATAATAATAATTAAGTAAGGTAATTAATGAAGAATAATAAATGTCTTAACATAAATAATAATGAAGAATAAAATCTCGGAATCAAAAATAATAATGAATAATAAATTTTCGTTTTCAGAAGAAAAGTACTTCGTAAATCATTAAAAAGTAGTTAAAATTCAGAAAGGTCTTCACTTATTAGAAAAAGGATATTTTTACTTTATTATGGAAATATTATAGTTAAATGGTATGAGTATATTCAGGAAATTAGCAAAAATGTACAAAATAACCAAATTTAGAGCTTAATTTTGAATAAATTATAATTTTAAAATAATTTTTAATCCGTTATAATTTAGTTATTAACCGTTTATTCATCGCTGTACCATGGTTGGTACCAATGCATCTAACTGTCTAAGTGCAGAGCGACAGTAAAAATAGACATACGAAAAGAAAAACAGTACGTACATATTATATGTAAAGATTTAATGAATGAAGTGAAAGAGCAGCAGTTGTAAACATTTGTAACCTAATAGACATAAATCAGTTACTCTACTTCGGTAAATATTTTCACTCATTGAATAAGTCAAAGAGACATGAAGGTCTGATGCCAAATCAAGTAAAAAGAATCACAAGTGATTAGAATGGATTCCAAAAACTTTAAAGATTGGCTAAACTTACAAAAAAAATCTTATTGACATAATCAATGATTATTTCCGAATATATTTTCAGTCACGGAAAAGTCAAAGAGGTGTGAAAATCTAATGTGAATCAAATAAAAATATAAAATGATTGGAACCAGTTCTGATCATTTTAATGGCAGGTTAGATATACAAAAAGGAACTCGGGGATATAAATTATTGTCAATTCTTCGAAATAAATATTCTCTTACAAACAAGTTAAAGAAGTACGAGAGTGTGAAATTAAACTTTTGCCGAATGAAATCGATTTTCACGACAACGTAGTGCCATTAAAAATTTAAGTGTCTGGATATATTCTGCTTGAAATTACAAGTTGCTTTTTGAGGTTATGTAATTTCACTTTCTGATTCCTTGTGTAAACTGCTTTGATAATGAGCATAATTTTTCTCTTCGACTTTCAATAGTTAAAAATATATATATATCACGCAATTTATTATTTCACTATTGTTACAGCCCAACCGGCCGCAAAAATTTTAGTTTGCCGTGTCGGTTTCTCTTTCAAACGAGAGGTATAGGATATAAAGTAAGGACATCGTCGGTGATAATTCATTTGGCATCCTGTACCTCGATGTGAAATAGAAACCGGCTCGTCAAGATAGAATTTGCACGGCGGTTGAGTCGGAACAGTAGTGAAATTGTTAATATTTGATGAAACATTCAAAATGATTTAAGTTTCTTTACAGCAATGAAATATATTGCAGCTAAAAAAGCTTAAAATCAGATTTAAAAACTAATTAAAAGCAATTAAAACACCACATAACAACTAAATTGGTATCATTAAAAAGATAAATTTTTTTTTTTTAAATTTAAGGATGGTGCAAATATTTTTTTTTCTTTTGTGTGTGTGTGTGTGCGTGCTGTAAAATTTTCAAGAGTTCTAATAGACAAATTTCGCTTAAACCTTTTGACCCAGCTTTTGCAAAATTAAAACATTGAATCACATATAAAAGTAATTCTTTCTATGATAATTCAGGTGAAAGTAAAATTTATTTACTCATTAGAAAATGAACTCTAATTTCTGTGACGTATATAATCATTAGGGTCTAAAGTGTCAATTTGTTATCAGTAAAATTTTATATTTAAAAAAAATGTTTGAAGATGTACATTCTAACCTTTTAAAATATATCTGTGGCGAATTTAGTAGCTCTAGGTCTATTGGTACGTTCTGTAGAGCTCAAAACCCATCCTTTTATAAGCCTAGATTCGTGCTTAATTAAATAAAGAAGATATTAACTAGTAAGTGTGCTACAATATTAATAAGTTTAAAACAATTAAACTCTTGCAAGCAGCTAATTTAAATTAAAAGCATTTAAGCATATTATATGAAACCGCATTAGAAACTGTTTTTCCTTCTAAATCCTTCCATTTAAATAGAGCATATTCGTGTCACGTTTTTCTTATAAATTTTCTCTAACCAATCGAACAAGCACAACCACTCAATAAGAGTCGATGGAGATGCCTCGACCCCAAACCGGCTTCACCTCTTTTGACTTTTCATTCCAAACCAATACAAATATTTCCTGTTTCTGATAATGGTTTCGAATCGATGATCGTTTGCACCCTCCTGATGCTCTCCACCGAGTCTAATCAACCTCCACCCTCCTTTATGGGGGGAGGAGGGTGGAAACTCTAACAAAATGTCGTCACGAGGCTTTGAAAAATGAAGCTTTACACTCTGTCTCATTTACGATTTGAAGGAGAAGCTTGAAGCTGGACTTCCTTCCGATTTAGGAACTCGACCGAAAACAATCTGGGGACACCCCTACTGCTTCCGCCACCCTCTCGACGTCATCTAATATTTCGGACTTCCGCCAGAAATCAATCCATCCGGCAGTCCGGCCTATGTCACGAGATTTTGAACTCGCTTTCGTCATGCTTTGGAGGGAAGGGAGGGGAGGGCCCGCAAGGATCATCAGAAGATGGCACCTTGCTGGGAATGTTGCATTAAAATGATGGTTCGTTTCCACCGTTTATTTAAATGATAAATTGAATAAAAAGTCTTATGCGTCATCGGTTTTGTTGACTCTTGAAACAGTTCAATATTGAATTTCAAATGCAGTTTAGTTATACTTGTTCCACTTTTGAAACAACCTGAGGATTATTTTGGGACAGGTCTCATAATTTTAGAGCATGGTAAAATGACAAATACGGCTAATGAACCAACATTTTCTCACCAAGCTTCTATATTACATCAGAGAAACGAAATTTGAGACTCGATAGCATTTGTTTCTGTAAGATTCTTCCATGGATTCATGTCTCGCATTTGTAATCTAACGACTGTAGCCCATTTGGGAATAAAAAAATTAGGCAAATCCCATACCAAAGAAATAATCTGGATCTGAAAGTATAGATTGGTGACTGTATCAGAAAGAATAAATCTAAAATTCGACAACATTCATTCCATAAAATTATTCAATGGATTAAGATCTCGAATTTGGAATCCTACAGCTGTAACCCACTTAGGCCTAAAAATAACCCTTCCGCCTCCCGAGGAAATAATAAGGTTCTAAAAGTATAGATTGGAGTGTATATCATAGAGAGGAAATTTCCCATTCGACATCATTTATTCCATACAATTCTTTATTTGGTTCAGATCTCAGTTTGGACTTCTTCGGCAGTAGCCCATATGGGAATAAAAATTAGACAAAACTCGTCCCAAAGAAATAATTGGGATCAAAAGGTATAGATTGGTGCTTGTATCAGAGAGAAGAAATCTGACATTCGATAACATTCATTTCATAAAATTATTCAATGGTTTAAGGTCTCGAATTTGGAATCCTGAAGCTGTAACCCACTTAGGCTTAAAAATTAGGCACCTCCCTCTCAAGAAAATAATCAGCTTTAAAAGTATAGATTGAAACCAAGGTCTGAGAGCGAAATATGAAACTCTTTATCATAAATTTCAAAATATTCTTCAAATGATTCAGGTCTCGAATTTAGAGTAATTTGGCTGTAATCCGTTTGGGCATAAAATTAATCACCCTTTCGCCAGAAAAGTAATCTAATGCAAAAGTTATGGAATTGAAGTCCACATTCCGAAACTAAGATATTAGATCATTGATATATTTCAGGGTCTCAACTTCCAATAATCATAGATCAGTGACTTTCATATATAGTCAAAATATAATAAAAATCAATAAATTTATTGACAATTAGAGTTTGAAAATACAGTAATTGTCACTTATGCTATACTTTAGAAACTTAAGAAGTTTGATAACGTTAACAGATTGATAGTTTCAATAAAAAAAATAAATTTTGATTTTATTATAGGAAATTAAAGGAAAAAAAACACTTAGGGTTATATATCCCTTACCGATGACGGAACGCGTGTTTCACGGGAGAAGTTCTACTGTTACCCGTGATGACCCTTAGAACTGAATCATAGTTCACATCAATGCTGCCAAGGTATTCAGGGAATTCTGATTTATCCAAATGCCATTGGTAGGTGCATATTATCTCATGGGGGTATTATCTCATGACTCTCTATAATATATTTAAACTGGCAGAAATATTTATTTCAATATTTAACTGTTTAATATATAAATAAGGTTGAGAAATTTTCATAAATGAAATAATTATGAATGCAGTTTTAAAACTTTAATAAATTTAAATGTTATTTTGATGAATGAATAATTATAGTGTTTAAATAATCAAGAAAGCTTTTAATACAGAAATTGCACATTGAAACTTCAAAATGTTAAGGAAATTCATATATAATTTGAAAAGAATTAAAAAAGGTTGAAGATTTTATTGTCATTTGCATTAAATATTTTAACAATTAAATTTAAAAAAAAGACTCACTGAGGGAACATAAACCCAGGTCTCATTTAATTAATTGGGATAAATTCGAATTATTGCTTAAATTTTATTGCTTTAAGAAATAATTTTATTGTTGGTAGAAAGTTCAAGAGAAAAGATTGGAATCAAACAATCTTTATCCTATATGGCACAAACTTTTCTTTCATAAAATATTTTTATGAAATAAATATGTGTTGGAGTTTCCAATTCCTATTGTTTGATGCAAATTCACGATCTTTTTTTAAAGTTAATAAAATGTTTCACTTATTGAGTTCGGAGCTTGCATTTTTGTTTTTAATCATATAGACTTACGTTCAAGAGACAGGAGAAAAAATTCGAATTAAGTACATTCGAATTAATGACTATTAAAATTCGAATTAATGACAGGAACTTTTCTTTCCAAATGTATTTCTACTAAATAAAAATATGTAGAAATTCCCAATTCCTGTTCTTTGGTGGAACATAACGATCTCCATTTTTGGAAAATTTGACAAGCTACCACAATATTGTCCCAAATATAGCTTCAAGCAACCTTAATGACGTACTTCTCTAATTGCGTTCGGAGCTCGAGTTTTTGATTTTAGATGATCCAGACCTCAAAATTTATGTTCTAATGATAACTTTCGATAATTATTTAGAATTCTGGTGCCACAAATAGTGCCCAACCTGTATCTCGTGCTAGGGTGTGACCCGAATCAAAAAAGAGAAAAATCTTTATTATTTAATTCTCTTTCTCCCGTTCCACTATTTAATGTCCTGACAAGAACCGTGAAAAGTCAGCGCCCAAAATTACGCCACAATGCTAATGATCATGCGCATTTGCATACATTATTAATAAATAGAGTGCCACGAAGAAATAAGTAAAAAAAAGGAACAGAGAAGTGAAAAGACACAAGAATATAATATCCAGAAAGGGGGGGGGGGAGAAAAAGAAAAGAGAAGGAGAAAAAAAAAAAGAAGACAGTAAATTGTCCCGTAGTTGAAAATTGCCGCCAAATTGAGTTAGGGTTAATGAAAGAAAAGCGGAATTAAAAAAAAAAGTTGGAACGTGGAGAGTGTGGATGTTCTCCCTAAGATGGCGTCGAACAAAGAAATTTGATAGAGTGGTGTTGAGCTCATCAAGTGCTGCTGCCGGCAAAAGTTATTTAAAAGACGGGCAGCAAGTGATCTTTTAAAGAGTTTTGCTGCCTCATTAAACTACTGATTTGGTGTCAGAACTGCCTTTTTGCGCTGTCGGTTTTTGGTGATAAAAAAGATTAATGGGATGTTTTGATAGAGAAAATGCGACGGTATTAAAAAAGACAGAAACTTTTATGATTTTTTTTTCCTTTTTAAATTTCTTCTTTGATATTCTCATGATTTCTGAGAAATAGGTTTATGAATCTTTTTAAATTTCTACAATTCGTAACTCTTCTTTTGAGTGAAAGAATACTTTGTTTATTTTTATTTTGAATAAATAAATAATATCTATTTATATTTTGACAAAATGCCTATGTTATGAACTCTCCACTCGTTTGTATATTGATATAATATTCATACAGAAATTTCAGGAGCCTTATTTAATGAATATTTCATCTTAATTTCTGGTATTCAAAGTCAAAAGAAGAAATTATTGTAATTATACAAAAATAATAATTTTTGAACTTTTATATGTATTTGAACCCATTAGTTCAAATTTAATAATGACCTACAATTTGCCGTCAAATCATTTATTAAGTATTTTGGTATTTTGATGCATATTTTGACTTACATATTTGAGAATTTAATACCTATTTACAATTTGGTCATCATGAAACTTAAGAACTTTTATTCATCTATATTGCTTTTTTTTTGGATGGAGGATTATTGTGTTTATGTATATACGAACAGGAAGGTAAAGAGACACTTTATCCTTCCAGAAAATTTGATCAAAATTAAACACCAGTCTACACTTTCGACTGAAAGGTAATATATAAAATGGTACATTCAAATATCCATGAATAAATAGATGACAAAAAAGCTGTTAAGGTATCCAAATTTAATAAGGAGTTAAATTTCCAATAGTAAAGCTATATGCCCTATTTCACCTATATAACTCGTGGCATTTTTCAACTAATATATGCATTTGCATACAAGCAAATATCTTGTACTCTAATTTTGGCAATATTTGTGGAAAAATCTCCAGTTGTGAGGTAAAGATTACAAATTTAACCCAATTACTTTTGATTTTTGAGTTACCGTGTTCGTAAATCCATCATATTCACCTATGAATAGACAAGCAAGCGACGTACTGGCCCCGGGGTAGCGCGTATTCCCCATAATCTAGGCGTTCCGGGTTCGAGTCTTGTTTCAGGCATACTTGTTCTTTTCCTTGTGTTCTCTCTGTGAGGTGCGTGAATGAGCCCCATGTAAAAAGGGGTTGTGCAAGCGAGAGTATGTGTGCTATCTTCATTTGAGCTAGAAGTCAGGCTACTGCCCTTAGGTGCTCAGGGGTTTTTACCCTCAGAAGCTACTGTGCAAAAAATTGGCTTAAAATAGTCACACGAGAAAAAAAAAAGACAAACAAACGGTCAAATAGATTTCAAAATTGATACATCTGCTCAAGGGGATTTGTGAAATGGAAATTCATAAATTTCTCAAGATCAAAATGTTTTTGATCGTCATAATTCTTTATCTTCTTGTAAGGAAAACGAAAAATAATCGATTAACTTCATATTGCAATTTTCGGGGTGTAATAATTATTTAAATGCATCAAGCATATTTGAAGCACACGAATGCAAAGAATTAAATATAAGATTTGTTCAAAGCTAACATTCAGATAAACTTATTGCTTTTAAAGGTGTTAGGAATAAATTCTATTTAATATAAAGTAATTATTCATTCTATACTTTTTCCTTTATTACCAAACGATCATTTTTGATCATTACTACACTTATAATCACTCCCCCCTTCCGAAAAAGATCAATTTTCATCAAAGTTCAAGAAACATATAGTCAGCGGACAAACCAAAGCAATTCCCGAACACTTTAGATAGCGACTCCAAACCAGAATGCGCCGATCGCAGTCAATACTTTTTAAAATCGTTTGAAAATTCAAATTCAGCCAGTCGAACCTCCCTTGGGAGCAGCTGGCGGAGGCGCTGCGAACGCCAACACACCCCTAATTAGCATATTTCTCTTTCTTCGCTGGTTTTCGATGGCCTTGTGTTGAAAACACCTGCCAGGGGTTGAAGTATTTATTTGAAATTCTCGTCATGGTCGGGCACTAAGGGATGGAGAAGTCATCTGTCGCCAACTAGTGAGAAATTTTCTATCTGGTGATCAGATAGACTGGGTGGTTGGGGAGGGGCCTCACGTGTCTGAAGATGGAGATGTGCAGACGATATTAAAGGCATGCGCCGGCACAAAGGGCGGTTCTGTATTGTTTAGGTGAGGTTTCAATGTCAGTAGATGATGAATCGAAAAGTAGAAAACTGTTATCGCAAGTAATTAGCTCCAAATGTTGTTAAAACACTATTAATCACGAGTCAGAAAAGAAAGGGCAAATAATTATGCCAAGCCATTGAGGAAAATGTAACTTAAACTGGCTGTTATTCATCGGTTTTCATTTCCGAAATCAATATCGTTTATTTCTATTTTATTTACTTTTGTGAGATTTTAAATCAAATGGCGAAATATTAAAAAAAAAAACCAAGGATTTTTATTTCTTCATCTTTGTACGTTAAATGTACGTTATTGACATTTAAATACATTACAATTTTTTAAGGATAAATTACTTTCGGGATTAAAAGCTGTATGTTAACAATTAAATTATATACACACTGAAATAAAAGAATAAAGGTAAAAAGAATAACAATCGATATTATAAAACTAGGCTTGGTTTTACTTCATACTTTCTAATAAATTTGTTAGTCATCGAATAAGGAATTTGTTGTTGAAGAAGAAGAAGAAAAAGAGTTCTTTTTCTCTCTTTTTCTCTTTCGCTGGGAGAAAACTTAAGAGATCACTACAAAAGAACAAAACAATTGTCTATAAATGATTTCAAATATGTCACAATATTATTTCGACAATCTAAATAAGGAATAAAATTTTAACATCGAAGTAAAATCTGAATTCGGAATATTAAAATTTAGTCGTTATTTTTAATTATACAAAAACGTAATTCTATAATCTCAGATTAAATATTTTTGAAATACCTTTTTCACAATAAATATGGAAATACAGTAAGATTTCTTAGAGCATATTATCAAAGCTGTATTTAAATTCATACTTAAGCTAGACTTATTTTTGCTTGAAGAGAAATTAATAATTTATTTGTTAGTTGATATTTAAATCTAATCTATATAATTGGCTACGATTATTTTTGCATTCTTTTTCACTACAGATAAATTTCTAAATAAGATTTTTTTTACTAAGAAAATAAGATGAAAACATATTAAATTCATAATCATTTCATGTGGATCACAAAAATCGAAGTTTAGAGTTCTGTTCAAGAAAACTTCTAAAAATAGAAAGAACATCTTTAATTTTAAAGAATTTATTCCGTTTTTTTATCTTAAACTTCTTTTAGTAATAATGCAGCTCAAGTTATTAGTTTAACTTCCAAAATTTCCTAGTAGAAGTTTAAACTCTATTCTGTGCACTTAGTTCCTCTGGACCTCAAGTTCTAAATTAATTTTAATCGAAATAAAATGCTAGATGTTGGCAACACTAAAATGAATAAGTAGTCAAAAGAATTAATCAGTTTTTAGAAGCAGAAGTTTATCCACTTGAAGTCAAAGTCACATGGCAAATGTAATTGTCGATGCCATCTGACTTATAATGGCAACTTAACTTGTATTATTCTATGATATCATGCTGACTTTTTTCCTTCAAGATATACAATGTATTCAAAAGTTAAGTTGGTACGGTGAATTCCATTTCTCTTAAGAGCATAAAATTTATCTCCATTATTAATGTTATAAGATTCTATGCTTAAATATTCTTTAAAAATCAATTTCTGTTAATTGTTTAATGTTTGGAGTCACTTAATGATAACTCCTTATTATTACTGTGGTCAGATCTATATTTTAATGCTTCATAAGCATTGATATTTTGTTGATTGTTTAATATTTGCACTATCATTCAATGCTATTTTTATGTGCCTCGAGCCAATTAATTCTATTTAAAAACATTATATTGAAAAAACAACACATAAAACTATTTTTCTGTTGATATAATATATCTTTTATTTAATTATTTTTCACATAAACTAAAATTATTTAAGCCGATAACAAAAAATAAAATACCCTAAGCATTCTAATTTTGAATATTTAATCCACTCTGTAACATTACGTGAAACATCACAGATTTCTTTTTAAGAAAACAAGCATTTATCGATTCTCTCATAAAAGTTATTACAACTCTTCTAGCTTCAGCAGAAATCATTTTTTCTTCGAACCATATCCGAGTTTGCATTAAATCACTTCCCATAGGTGGAATTGTCCTCGTGACTAAGAGAGGTATCCGCCCACATATGCAGTCTTCGGTTTCGGTTACAGTGAAAATTTGCCTCCATTTGAAAAAGTTTCAAAAACAACTTAACTCGCTCAGGAAAGAAAGGGGAAAAAAAAGATCCCCACCTCCCGCTCTACGCTTTTTATATACAGTTTTTTTTACCAACTTTCTGCTCATGAGGGTGGGGTACTCTTCGCGATGTATTTTTTTCCCGCCCTTTTTTTTGGTTCTTTTTTATTTTATTTTATTCCACGTAAGATAAGGTGGCAGCTGCCCAGTTTGATTTGGGAAAAACGCATTACTGCCTGAGTGTAATTCTCGCAGTATTTTATGGTAATCCACTAGGTAATCAGTATAAATTTTTGGCGGCATGTGTGTTTGATGTGTGTGTGTATGTGTGTGTTCGAATGCGTACCGTTTGGTTTTAGGAAATTCTCCCACCCACGTTTCTATCCCAGTGGGGCGGGGAGAAGCTATAAGATGAGTTATATGTTCTAATTTTTTTTTTTTTTTTTCATTTTTAAAGGGGAATATTGTTTTTCAATTTTTTTTTTCCTAAGTTAAGAAAATCCTTATCTGTTGTGTAATTGCACTTTTCGATGCCGATGATGATAATGTTTGTAAAATAGATCTCAGTGTTGTGTTTTTCCCCCCTTTATTCTGTGCATGCATATTAATGAGGTAAATTTACTTAAAAAAATTTCAATATGTTTCATTTTATTTCTGTGCTTACAATAGAAAAATATTGATAGCACATTTTACATTGAAGAAATTTTGAATTTACAAAGTATAATAGATAGAATAGAGAATAATTTTATTACTTCATTATAATAAATTAATTTATTGTGGACCTATCATACAAATTTTAAGTGATAAGTTATGCATTTTTTTGATAAATCAGTTCTTTTAATTTTTGTAGCATTTAAGTATTTTTGTTATATTTGACATTTAGATGCTTTTTACATGAAGAAGATGGAAGAATAAAAGCGTTATTAAAAAATATAATAAAAATAATGACTTAAGAATGCATAAAAAGGAATATAAAATAAATTGAAGTGCCCTAAAAATGTAATTGGAATTACTACACACAAATACATTTATTTAATTTTATGGAAATACGAATATCAGATAGTACATTCAATATTTAGTGGCAAAAGTCACTCATTTTTCGTGGCAAAGATAAGGTCAAAACTTAAGTAAAGTCAGCGCCATCTCTTGGAGGAAAATGCTTTTTTTTATTTCTATGAATAAACTTTAATAGCAAATAACAGAAGTATTCGTTTTCAGATTAATAATAATTATAAATGTTGGCACTTATCAAATAAGATGTAAAAAAAACATTAAACAAAATATCTTATTGGATAACGATTTCGAAATAAACAGGATGCCTAGAAAGAGAGGAAATCATATCATTTCACATTTCGATGTCCTTTTTTGCATTCTGTATAGAAAGTATTCTTTGTACTATATTACTGTACTGTGGTACTTTCGATAAAATTTCGAATAGTGTGTTTCGTTGCAAATATGAAAGCACAATGGAACATCTACTTTGATAAGTATATCTATCCTTTTTTTTTCTTTGCTAGGGCAATTTTATTTTGAGCATGTCTTAGCTTTTTTAAGAATAGTTAAAAGTGTAATACAATCTTTTATTAAATCCCATTAATTTTTTTTCCTTTAATGAATAAATAAGAAGAAATGAAATTTACTTTAAAAATTATTATATATTTTTTATAAATTATTATATATTAATATATATTTTTTATAA
>JAPMOR010037475.1:647125-726548 GCA_026543865.1 Argiope aurantia | reverse complement strand
TATATATTTTTTATAAATTATTATATATTAATATATATTTTTTATAAATTATTATATTAAAAATTATTATTTATTATATATAAAAATATTATATATAAAATTATTTCCCGAGCCTTATTTCCGATCTTTCAAAGAAATCAGTTGAATTTTCAGCAATCAAAAACTAACTACTCCTACTCGTCGGCGGAAACTGTGGTTGAGTTCTAATGACATCACCGGCCGCGGTACAATCCTTCCCTAAGGAAGTATGTCCCATCAAAAATGGGAGGAGCCAGAGACCCGCTTTTCGTGTACCCACAAAGCTGGCGAGAACCAATCACCATACTGGAATCCTTAATTACGAGGTCCTTACGAGGTACAATCTTATCCTCAATTACGGTGCCCCCCCCCCGTGGGACCCGAATTTGTCATAATAAAAAAATTGTCATCATCTAAAAAATGTGAAAAAGCTAAAAGATAAGACTTGTCTAAGTTTATCCACAATGAAGAAGGCCTTGGAAATGATAAAACTCAATTACGAGACTCAATTATGGGATATGACATGTTATAAACTGTTATGAAAGGGGAGGAAGACACTACAGTGAGTGATGAAGGTGATAATAAAAAGGTTAAGAAACATACCCCCCCCCCCAAATCAAACAGCATTTGATAAAATAAGGAAGATGATTACTTTTTCAAAGAAATGTTATAGATGATACATTTGAATATTTGTAAAACTGTGAAAAGTTTTATGGAAAAATATGTTCAACATTATAAGCGTATACTAAATAGAATTGTGGATTTTTGTTACAGTTTAGCAAATATGTTAAAATCAATAAAGTAGATAGGTAAATATAAATTCTGCTTTTTTTCTGTTATTATAGCTTAATTTGCCAGTTTCAAATTTAATGAAATTCCTAATAATGATGCTTTTAAATAGAACAATGTGACTTCTATAAATAGAACCTCGATTGTAAGCAGGAAGTGTTACATTTGAAATATTTCAATCTTGAAAAAAATCTGACTAGTTTCCTGAAATTTTTTTTTAAATTATGAACTTATACTCATCAAGATTACAGGAAAATGTGTGGTTAAATGATGGACTCATTTATTTTTGTCATGTGGTATTTACAGTGTCGCATTATCTATTCTGATTAAGAACTACGAAAATCCTAGAATTCGCCATCAACAATTTTAATTTTAATCTTAAAACAACAACAAGAATCAAAATGAACAATGAATCAACAAATGATTATTGTTTTTAATTCCTAGATAGTTTTATCACACTGTTTTGCGTACTCATGATTTAGAAGTTCTCAGCGTGGATAAATTCAATTAAGAAGATTTAAAAAGTGTTTTCACACCCATGGCGAAAATGTTGAATGTTTCCTATTTTGGAGAGAGGGGATGTCGCAAACTTTGTTCTCCATCCTGAAATTATGGGCGAATAATTTTACATCTCAAAAATAAAAAATAAAATTATTCCAACTTCTTTTAAATTAAGAATGTCTGGCACTATTATTTGAAATGAAAA
The DNA here is from genome assembly GCA_026543865.1 of Argiope aurantia. Lineage (NCBI taxonomy): Eukaryota > Metazoa > Arthropoda > Arachnida > Araneae > Araneidae > Argiope > Argiope aurantia. Next base: position 725,035 of record JAPMOR010037475.1, on the reverse strand, counting down.
AATGTTTCATTTGACGCTATCATATGAAAAATTTAGTTTCTTAAAAAATGCTAGGGTTGTAATTAAGCAGAAATCGTGTGTAAATTATCGGGGGCATTACAAAAATCCAGTCTTTATTCCATTTAAGTATTGTGGTGTGGCATTTAGTCCATTGTGGTGTCCCACTAACCCCACCTAATCAATCATATCCAAGAGAGGATTCTTAATCGGCCTAATTTACTTTAGAACTTATATGGTCCTGAGATATTATTTTGACTCAGTTCTAATATGTATGATTACTTTCTTGAAGGACCTTCTAAGGAAGCAAGACATGACCGTGCTTAGATTGGCAGAATCAGTAAAATCTCTAACAGCAAGTCAAGCCACTTTTGGAATAATATTGACAAGAGTAAATCCAGAAGAATCCACAACTTTCCTCCTCTTATCCGTGTTCCTCAATTATGCTATGCCTTAGTTTATTAAGCCACTGGCTATCCTCCTGAAGGCCATTGAAGGGAAGCAAGTCAATGATTCGCACTTCGTTTTGTGGAACAGCTGTAAAATCTCCAGTAGCATGCCTGCTCGCTTTTGGAATAATGCTGACAAAGAAGAAAGCCAGAAGAATCCAAAACTTTCTTCTTGAAGATCACGTTCCTCTGTCTAAACCATCGTCGAACATTGGTATGTTATTAATATAATAAAGAAAACATAAAAATATCATGCTATAGTCATATATAGAAACTGTCTTGGAAATTATTTAATCAAATCTAGCCATCCTATCTCAACTAGCAGCTATTCTTCGCCCATAATGAGGGTTAACTTGCATACACATACGGAATATCCGAATGACGTTTTCCACTTAAGCACTCTAATTTGAGAACCTGAGTTATAATCTTTTGTTTGAAGTCTTTTACTGTCTCTTAAAAAGTAGCTTAACCTTTTTCTACCTCACACTTAAACTTTATTCTGAATAGATTCTCTAACCATACAACATGTTCTCCAGCTAAATTTTCAAGACTTTCACAAGGTCATGTTTTGTTTTCAGGTTGAGGAAACGTACATTGGCATTGGCATTGGCATTCAAAGTAATATTAAAGTCAAGCAAGGATACACAAAAGAAAATTTCTGCTGAGAAAATTCATATTTCATGCCTTTACAAGCAATTTTCGTTCGCATATTTATTAAATGCTGAAACAAAAACTTTTCTGATCACTTTAATAACAAATTCCAAATCCGCATTCGTAACTAGAATGTCTAGTAACTTTTAGCAAGGAAAAATTCTTAATGTTCATTCCCTCGCCATTTGGCGATCACTTTGGCGCTAACGACTTTCCCGTCTTCATTTGCATAGCTAATTAAGAAACGATTCACGTGCCCCCTCCTCTGCCTCCCCTTTCTCTACTGCGATGTTGCAGAACTGAAGTGTTCCGAGCGCTGTTCACGGATTTATTAAGAACGCTCGTTCGAATATCTTTTGCCTTCAACGGGAGATAATTAAAATCCCGACCTTGCCTTATTTTCGTTATAGTTGTTTTCTTGCTTTCGCTGTCATGATTCCAAAACAGAGCTGAAATAATAATTGTCTTCTGCTTTTAGGGACAAAGCTGTCCATGAAGAATTGCGGCTGCGAGAGCATGGGAAAGATAGCGAACAATAATCAGGGATGACATTATCTTCTCAGTATTTTTGACAATAGTCTGCTTTCTTTTTTTTATTGTTCAAGACCGGTTTAATAAATTAAAACTTAGTCTTACATCTTTTTAAGTTTTAAATGACAAATTCGAACTCAGTAAAATTTAATAAGTATTTGTTGAATCTTCTGTGTTTATGAAACAAAATATAATCAACTCACAACCATCTAATTAAAGATCTGAAACATTTTACGAATTAATGAGTATTCTGGTTAAAAATCTCTGTATTATTTATGTGGAAATGAACTCAGCAATTAAACTATTAGTAGTCTTCTATAAGTATTGAATTATGTGCATCTGTGTTTCCCATGCCCAGTGGCTTAGGGAAGATAAGTGACGTTATAGCTTGAACCCCCCCCCTCTCCTTGTTATATTTCTCTTAACATGCTGATTGCTGTGTGACCCACTTGTGAGTCACATATCATCTAATTGTTATCTAATTGCTCCGAATCATCTACCTAATTAGATTACCATTTTTCTATTATAGTTAAAAGATAGCAAAGAATCATCTAATTAGATAAATAGTCCAAATATCAGGTGCGAGTACTGGCAATGAGCGTGTTAAAAAAGTGACATGAACCCCCATAAAGTTTTGTTTTCATGACTCTCTTTAAAACTAGCTCTATAAGCATAAGTTGACTGCCGTGTGACTCACATGTGGGTCACATCTACGATCTAATTGTAGCGAATCATCTACCAAATCAGATGACTTATTTTCTATTATAGTTAAAAGATAGCAAAAAAAAAAAAGTCGTCTAATTAGATAGATGGTCCAAATATCAGGCCCGAGTAGTGGTAATGATCGTGACATAAACGCAGTAATGTTTTGCCTTCATGACAGCATTTAAGACTGGCTCCAGAAACATCCATACCCCTTTGTTTCTCAGACTCTATACCCTTGCCCATGTTTGATCAAGTAGAAGCGTTGAAAGAATTCTTCAATCAACTTCCTTGTACACTTGGTGATAAGTTTAATGTTAAGTACAGAGAAGTGATGCCAAGATCAAATATCAAGCCTCTTTTGTCCTGCTTGATGTATTTTATAATTTTCATGTTTATATGTATTCACAAACAAACAAGCTGTCATTGTACCCGTAGACAAATTCAGTCCAAAATTGAACAAAGATCTAAAATTTTGGTATTAAAATTATATTTAGTCTTCTAGCCAATTTATAATTTTGAACTATCGTTTTCACAGCTTGCAAACTAATAAATGGACAGACAGTCGATTCCTCATTATGTTTAATCCAAATTTTGATATAGATCTGCAATTTGGTTGCAAAGGCAAGAAGAATTTCATTCTATCAACTTGTTCTGTTTTTATCGTGTTCAAAATAAATCAGGTGTAACCAATTTTTGATAACACATTTTTCAACAATAATAAAATATTCTGTTTTTTGTTCATTAAAAAGTAAAAGAGGAGACAAGTAATCTCTGGTTTCTGGCCCACGCTACCATTCTTTAAGGCATTTGAAGATTCCATCTCAGTCAAAAAATATACCAATATTTTTTAAAATTTAAATCAATTAACTCTAAAAGAATTTTTGAATATTAGTAAAATATTATTTAATGGCTCAAAATTATAATAGTCTTAGTAACTCTTTAATAAATAATATTATATTACGGATAATATAATCTTCTATAATAGATAGGCAAGAGTGTTTAAAATCTATTAAAGTTACAAGTATTATAATTGAAGTAAAAGAAAATCGTTATGGTAAAAACAATTCGAAAGAACTAAATACAACATATCTTAGAAGGCACCACCGTTCATTTGAAATTTTTTCCCCTTGAAGTAAAGGCAAGTTTCAAAACCCTCGAACGAGCACACACCTTATATTTTGTAATTGTAAACACATACACAAATACCCTCCATTCTTCCCAATGGAAACCCATGCCCCCATGTTGTCACACTCCCCTAAAATCAAAACCGAAATCCAAGGAAAAAAAATAACAATCGAACGCTCTCCCGCCTCATGTAGAACGCCAATTTAAGCAAATTTCAGACGACGTCTAGCGCCATTTTTTATTTGTTCTTTGTATTCCATTCAGCTCTCTCTAAGAATAAAACATTCAATTCCTAACTTTTTTTTTGTTGGCATCGCTCGCCATGGGGTCTTGTATGTGATTCTCACCTACAGTGGAAGGCGGTAACGCGGGGATCAGACGATGTTGAGTATTGTGGAGCGGCTGCGAAAATATTTTCCGGTTATGTGCACCCATTCTGGTTCGGCCACGAACGACATAGCTGTGTTTTTCTGTACCGTGTAACCGCTCAGTGAGTTCACGCCCATTCTTGGCTAGGCTCGTTAATTTTTCTGAAAAGAGTTAACATGCGTTATGCGCCCTGTGGTTGGTAGAGTCACAAAAGTTCCTTGCTCGTTGCCGGTAGATGTAGCTTTCATTATTAAGGGATGATTTATAGATGCAGATCTACACGTTTGATGAACGAGCATCGGTAGATCGTATATCAAATTTTTACTTTAACAATTTTCCAACAAAGGCGCCAACATGAGAAAATGTAGTTTTTCTTGTAGCGATGCGTGTTAACTTGTGTGTATTTGCTTATGGATGGCTTGGTTATCAATATTCAGGCTTTTGCACTTAGGATGGGTTGGATTGGTTTTGAACAAATAATGTCTTTTATGTTAAAGTGAAAGCTGCGGAAAAAACCACACGTTAGAGGAGAATTTTATATTAAAAAAAATGTGTAATATATTATAATGCTTATGTTATTGCAGATGCGGTTTAAAATAACTATGAATTTTTCATAAAACTGTCCAAAGAAAAGAAACTAAAACTGTTTCTAAATTTTTATAAGTTGATGCATGTTCTATTATACTGGAACAGCAGGTATCAATCAATAATGAAACAAAAAAAATTAATTTGCTTACGTCATCTGATCATCTAATATTTGATTTGTTCAAGCTACGCTACATAAACTAATAATATCAACAATAAAAATACATCAGTGTTTCAGATTTAAAAGAAAATGTCTGATTCATCAAGTATTGGATTTGATCAAACTGTGATGTATAAAATCATAATGTAAATAATTAAACAGATTATCGTGTTTTGAATTTTTTTATAATCTCTGACTCGACTATTAATTGATCTGTTCAGCCTAAACTACATCAATTAATGATATCAACAATAAAATTAATCAGTGTTTCAGGTTTTCTTAAAAAAATAATGTCTGATTCATTAGGTATTCGATTCGTTCAAATAACGATGCATCTAATCATAATATAAACAATCAAATAGATAATAGAGTTTCACGGGTTTTTTTAATAATATTTCTGGCTCAGCTAATATTTGGTCTGTTTAAACTATGCTACATCAATTAAAAGTATCAACATTATTAAAATGATCTTTCTTTTGTTTTTTGTATTGTCTGATTCGTTTAATATTTGGTTTGTTTAAACTACGCTATAACAACTAACAACGGAAATAATAAATAAGTTTTTCTCCTGTATAATGTATAGTTTATCTGGTATCTGATTTGTTCAATCAGCCTTTAGATTATTATTATTATAATACTTCAAATTTTTCTTTCAGAAAAAGGGGTTTCTAATGGTGAAAATTCCATTTTTCCTTTTCCTCATGTTAATAAATGTTATCCTTATAATAAATGTTTCCTCCTGTTAAATCTTTCATTTTTCTATATATGTCTTCTGGCATTAGCAATTATTTTAGACATAAAACTATAAGAAAAACAAGGAAATTATCTGCTCTGTGATACGAAATCCAACAGAGCAGCTACTCAAGGGGTGTAAAATTGTAATAGCGTAGCGACGCATTGCTATATCAATTCCAGTTTGAAAAAATCCGTTGGAATGTCGTCTATATCTCCAGTGAATCCCCATTCCCATGACCCATGCGTATTTTGAGTCCATAGCATTTTTCCCTCTTGAGTATGAATAAACTTGAGTATCTGAAGTTAGCAATCCAATATTATCTCGAACATCTAATTTGAAAACCCTCACCAATAAATCATTTTTCTAAGAAAAAAGGGAAAAAATTGAATTAAAAGTTCTGCGCAAGCGTATTAGTAAAGCTTGTTTGATTTTCAATTATTAAAAAGCAAATAATATCGCAGGTTTAAAATATATTTTTATATATGTATAATATTTTTAATATGAAAACTAAATTTTTATAAAATAATAAAATACATAAATTGTTTTTATCGCCTATAACGTTTTTCAATTAGAATAAGAATATTAATTTAACCAGACGATTTTTAAAATCCGCCTCTCTCTATCTTTCTGTTGTCATAAATTATCTGCATACAAAACTTTATTGAATCCGGATTAATTGCTTAAGGAGAGTTCTGGAACATATACATAAGAACTGTTATTTATAATGTGGAGAATTTTATACTGTTTTATGAAGAGGAAATACTTTTTTACATTACTTGTAAACTTTAAACTTATTTTTTCTCAAAATAAATTTTTCGATAGAAGTTGTAAACCATTAAGATGATACCTCCAGTACAAATTAATGCGTTTTAATGAAATTTTCAGGAAATGTTCTTTATACTATTGTCTGTGAAATGTACTGAAAGATTTGATGTACATAAATATTATTTATTTATAATCTTTTCTGTTAGAAAATAGCCGAAAATTTAAGAATAACGTCTACATTGCAACATAAAATCCTTCGTAATATTTTTGCATTTTAATTAATCTCGTAGATTTTAGTTCATTTTGAATATAAGTATGCCATGTATGCTATGTGTAACGAAAATTTAAATTAAAAATTTAATTTAGAATTTTGTGTAGAGTTTGATTTTGCTAAAATTTACTTCGAATTTGTCAGTTTAAAAAAGTGTGACAATCAAAGAAATTTTTTTTATAGATTTTTATTGTTTTTATGCCCTATTCAACTAGAAAACACCAATTAAAGCTTAAAAAATAGCTTTTTTTTAAAAAAAAAAATTGTCTCGAACGTAGGCAGTCCCCTTAAGTTTTTACCGTTCCTATTATGAAACAATGAATATTCTGTTTTTGAAAATCAAGCATTTAATGAAGCCATTTTCTCTTCCTCTATCTTTATTTTATTAAATATATCTTGCATTTGCTTACAAATTAAATAATTGTTTTACAAGCACAATTGAAACACATATTAAAAAAGGAACAAATATGATGGGAAGCTGTTTTTAACTTTATGCAAAATCATTCTTTTACAGATTATGTTCAGAATTCAAATAAGTTCATCCTTATAGTCGAATAAATTAGTAATTCATGTCTACTATACATTTTAGATTGGTTTATTTTACTTTTCATAGAGTTTGTCTCCTTTTTAACATTAAATCTTTCTTTATATAATTATTCTATTATAACACAATAATTAAGACTAGCAATTTCATTTTTATTAATTCTTTTTTTTTTTTGTTTCACCAGTAAAAAAACCAATTGTTCAAATAAAATTTTCATTTTAATATTATTCTATGTCTTTTGTAATTTAATTATTAAATCTAATCTTTAAAAGTACTTATTAAATATAATTACAAAAAAAGATTCTAAATACAAATAAAATTTGGAAATTTCTTTCATTTTCAAGTGATTACATTAACGCTAATTCCAGAGTTTGAATGAGAAAAAAAAAAAACTTCCAACTAAAGAAAGTTCTTTATACCATTAATCCTAGAGTTTTATTTACTTTCGCTTTTGCAAATACTTTAAATTCCGCTCTGAAAATTCATGCTAAAATCCTTAATGAGCCGTGAACTTTGTCACTCAGATGATTCTACTAGCGCCATCTACATTTGAAAATCGGAACAAATTCTAAATATAATTCAAATTCTCACATGGGTAGTTTATCTCAATTCGTTCGTATTACGTTTGTCTACCATAAATAAACACGATGTATCAGGCTTCTGTATTAGTGAATGCATTATCAGAAGGATTTCAGATACTTATGTATGCACGAAAATATTTTCGCGTTCTTAAAAAAAGAATTTTGTTTATCGTTAATGGCATTTGATTGTACTTGATTAGCCGCGCGTCGCTTATAGACAATCCTAACACGGATGGCTGTATGTTTAAGCATGTTTGAATGGATTATGATTCAAAAATATGCATCATACACAACCATTGTAACCATTTCACCCTTCATTAACATATCTAGGTCTTAGTGATCTTCTTTTTAATGGTTTTTGAATTTATCCCGTTGTTTTGACGGATATGCTTTATTTTCATTACCGATTCAGTTCCACCACCTTGGGCTGTTTAAGATATTTATGACCAGCCGCCTATGGCGATCAATTTGTTCACCAGAAATGTTGGCTTTCGTGGCTGTTGAATTTTTAATGAAATGCATTTTGTTAAAAATTAGCTCTAGACTAGAAAATAGGAATTAATGCTATCATTCTACATTTAATTACAGTGCTTACAAAATAAAATGGAACTGAAAATTCTACTTCTGAATTAATTGGCTAAAGACGGCGATTTTATCAATTCGAATTTCATCATAAAAATAAAAAGGCTTTCTAATTACTATCAAATTAATTTTTTAAATCAATTAAAACTATATGAAAAATTTCACGGAAATGAAATGGGTGTCATTTAAAAAAGATTCTTTTTCAGTTTTAAAATAGAGTAAAAAACATCTTCACGTGATGACACGTTGATAGACACCACTGAAAACGCAATGAATTTGCTTACTTTTTAAGTTACAGATTTTAATTAATTCCTTTTTTAACAGTTTTAGAATTTTTTTGAGCCTTTATGCTTTTTTTTTCAAATTTGAAACTTTTTTTTTCATTTATTTTGTTTAATAGCGATTAAATTAAATCCATTGTTTCGATGGACATCTTTTGTTTTCTCTTCCAATTTTGAACACTTTCAGCAGTTTAAAATATTTATCTGTAGGTTGTTTCTAAAGATAACGAAATTTATTTAAAAAATAATGACAAATGAATCATTAAAATAAATGCATAATAATTTTTTAAAAAAAGCGTATATTTTACGAATTTTCTTTAAAAATTCAAAATTATTTAAAAATAAGTAAATAATCAATGTGCATGCGTATGTATCAAATGCACATAAATGTGTATCAGAATTTTTAGTGAGTTCTATTCAAATTTAACAGTAATTGACGAATAATTATCATCAGTTTTGCTTTAAATTTCACTGATTGAATGGATGTTTATAAATATGTTTTCTAATTTACAGCAAAATGACCCTGCTATATAGTATTTTACAATTTCTGAACAATCGCTGTAATATTTTTTATGACATTTTTATTACATATTTATATCATAAAAAAATTGAGAAATATTTATTGGTAATTTTTGATGATTTAACAAGAAAATAATTCGTGCATTAAGCTATACCAATATTCAAACTTTTTATGCTCATTACAATATAATCAAAGAATCTTTTCTCGAGTCTTTTTAAATAGATATTTTAGTTTTCTACATCTTTTTTCCTTTTTATCATCACAAAAATTACAACATTTCCTTCAAATCAATAATTATATATATATTTTTTAATATGTAAAATATATCGCAACAATGTCGCCTGAAACTCTCGATACATAAAATAATCAATATTTATAAATGATTTAAATTAGAACAATTCTATCAAAATATGTGAAAATCTTTGCAATAATAATGAATAAAGCCCTATACAAGAAAAAAAAATTTTAAAAAAGATTTAACAATATTCTATTAATTTATTCTTAATTCTATTTCTTCAGAATAAAATTAGAATAATTTTATGGAATTTTTCTTATATAATATGAATAAAGGTTTCGATATCGATTCTAAAAATATAAAGATAATGAAAGCATTTAGAAATGTTTATTAAATTATAAAAGTATATTTTCTGATATACTTATATTTTATAATAAAAAAAAGTATATATACTTGAGATAAAATAATACCTAACATGTTAATATAGTCATACCCTGTGTCGACGAAAAAATTCGTTTTCCTGTTATTTGTGTAATGTTAGTTATTAGTTGGTCAATAAAAGATTACAATTTTAAAAAATCCATATAATCTTAAATTATTTGTTTCTATTTTTAACATTTATAGTATATTTGAATAAAATTACGGAATTTAAGACGCTTTTTTTAAGTCAATGATTATAACATATTTAATTAATAATATTGCCGTTATTACTTTAGATAACGTTTCCAGCTGCTCGTTAAATTTTAATATTTTTTATCAATTTAAAGCTTAAAAGTAAAAATTTAAAAGAATAAGAACTTGTGAAAATTCATTTAAAAATTGTGATTATTTTGTTAAATATTTATTAACCCTCCAGCTGTGTATCCCGCTATTTCCACAGGTTGGCAACCAGTCCATTTTCTGTTGCATCCCAAGTTTTTCGCAGTTTAGAGTGTTCATTTTTAAGATTACTAATTTATTATATTATCTTATTATTGTGAGACATATAGTATCAGTTCACTTTCTTTGGAAAATATTTGAACTTATTTGCAAACATCGCATCTATATAGTGATTTTAAAGAATTACGCAATCAGAGTTCTACCCATTTAAAAAAATGGCTAACTGCTTTTCTAAAATGTCTGGATAATATAATATAAAACAGGTGCCGCGGTGGCCTGTTGCAATTTCACTGCTTCGGACCCTGAGGGTTTAAGGTTCAAGACTCGATCCCCCCCCCCCCCAAACGGGCCTGGTGCACGTTAAATCGGTCGGGACCAAACGTACTCCCGCTAGTGTTGTGTGGAAGTTTGATGGGTTGCCTATTCAGGTACCGTCGTCGTCATCTGACCGCGATTCAAAATTACGAAGTCCGTCTCAAAATTGCCCTAGTGTTGCTTTAAAATGGGACGTTAATACAATTAAACTAAACTATAATATAAAACTGCAGGCATACATTGTAAGATTTTAATTTTGAAATTTTTTCCTTTCAGGTAAGCTCTTTTACACTGAGCAGTAAGGTTGAATCCGATTCTTAGTGTCATAAAGCTCAAACTCTTTGATAAAGTAATTCTTTGAATTGGATGGAGAGATAGGAATCAATGCAGGTAGGATTTTATTCGAAAACATTTACAGTTAATCATAGAAATAGAATTTAAAAGTAGTAAACGTAATATTTAACGCATTGTTCAAATCGATAATATACAGAAGAGTCATAACTTTGTGCTAAACATTTCTTGTTCAAACTTTGGTTTCGCTAATTGCTTGGAGGTTACCACTTTGCTTTCCGTAACATGGTGTTAAGGAGTCGTCTGCTTTTGAGTCTAATTCATTTGTTATAGAAAGAAAAAAATATATAACGTCTCTTAACAGTATAAGAAAAGAAGATAGTTATTCTACTCCAGCTTGGTGATTGAAAATTTAGTAATGTCTGTGAATGAGCCAAAGTCTTAAGATAAATCGGCGTTTCCTGTTGATTAAACAAGTGTGGTCTGAGCATCTGAGATAGAAATCTGATTTAGTTCAAATATACGATGGTAGATTGCCTTCGCATAGGACTTTCAAAGGAAATTGATCTAAATTTGTGGGTTTAAAGAAAAGACCACTAGCAACCTACGCTGTTGAAATTAGTGCAACATTGTCTGCCATCTTTTAAAAAAGTAATTTTGGTTAGAGACGGAAATACGAAAAACAAAATCATGCTTTTTTTACCAGTTATATTCCTCCTCCATATTATGCCTTATTCCATTAAGCCATTAAAGACAAGAATATAATTCTGAAATTCTTTTTGAACTTCATTAGGATTATTCAAATTATAATGTTACTGCAAACAATATCATACTGTTTAGGAAAATGATATTTTACTGTTAACTGAAAACAATATCATTAAAAGAAAATATTTCAGTTATTTTCTTTCAATTACTTGACATGTAATACTTGCATCAAAGTTATAAATAATTTTAGGATTGATTTTGCTGAATTAATTATTTCATTTTTTCATCCTTCTATATGACGAAAAAAAATTTAACTGGGGTTTAATATTTGTATTATGACTAAATCAACAACGAGCCTAACCCAACAGGCTGATCGCTCTTAAACTTCCTCTCATACTTTCTAATAACGATGTTGTCTCAGAGAATATCTTGCGTGACAATAGCGGACTACAGTTCAAAACATTAACATTTGCCTTGAATTTAGCATTTTTACTGAATGCATCCATCGTATTATCCTTGGCGAGTTTTTTCTTGATTAATCTCTGGCATGCTGTTAATGGCATTTTAAAGGTGTTTTTCCCATTCGATTGAAAAAAAAACTGACATGATTTCACATCTGTAGTCATATAATATTATACTAAATTCGATATATTTAAGTCATTTCGTGTTTGAATAATCGCGTTTACATATTTCTGAAATTTCTGACCGACAGACGGTCAACTCCGTGTGGGATTTGGTTCAAATTTTGAACTTTGAATTTACGCTAGACTTTAAACCTGTCTATCGAATTTTATTTATCTAGATCTTTTCATTTTGTAATTATCGTGTTAGCGTATGTTCGAACAGTCGGACAGACAGACTTTCTCTAAAATGAGTTTGCTCAAAATTTGAGAGAAATCTGTAATTTCGGTATAAATAACGTATATCTAATTTCATTCGTCTAGATCAAAATCTTTTCTTAGTTATTTTTTTCACAGACAGACAGACGGGCATTAGTCGAAAATGTGGTTTTCCAACTCTGGGAGGTCTAAAACGAGGAAATTCGTGAAAATCTCGAGTTTGAATTTTTTCATGATTACCTACTTTCTCTATACTACGTATACAAGAAAGTAAAAAGTTTGACGTTTAAAACTGACTTATTTAGCTACTAATAAACCATAAATAAAAAAATAAATACTCTTCAATTCCTTTTTTTTATGGTATCCAAATTAAATACTTTACACATCATTATCTTGAACATCAACGTAAACAGCGCACATAAAATTCACCGAGTCAGAAATAGGAAAATTGCCCCCATTTAAAACATTACGTGAAAAAACTCTTAAATTGAATAATTTTTCTTTCAAAAACTGATCCTCATACATACTCCTCTAATCCTCCTACCCTCTCAACAACATTCATATGCACTCAAAACTACTTCTAACTCATAATCCATTCGAGTAATCCCTTGATAAGAGTACAAAGTAACTCTACCAAACTGAAACTTTAATACCATAACATGTCCTCCTTTCTTTCTTTCTCTAACCCCCTCCACTTCCCAAATCATTTGCATGCAATCACAAAGGAAGAGAGAAAGACAGGGGGAGCTTTATGTAATCAAAGTCCACTGTCGTTCTCCCTCTCCGCTCCTCTGTTCACAAAGTGCAATCCCATTGGCTTTCTGTTCCTTCGAGAAAGTCCTTTTTTGTGCCAACCCCTCTCGTTTTTTTCTAGGGTGTTTTTTTAGGGCCGGTCGGTGTCTTTCTTTGCCTAGACTGGTGGAAGGGGGGATGGAGCGTTGAGTAAAAAGCCTTTTGCTGCTGGCTTCAATGAAGCATACGAGTCTGTTTGAAAAGACATTGCTGAGTTTCTTTTGATGTTGGATTTATACCGTCGTTTGGTCAATGGAACCAGTCAATTAGTCATTAAAAGGGGTGAAATTCTTAATATAGGATTGGTTTATAGGCTGCAACGAAGAAGAGTATTATATACAGTTTCGTGTATCTTTGTCGTTAGAGTTTGTTTCTCTCATAATTTTAAGCCTTGACTAGTTTTCGTTCAAAATTTTATAAATTATTTTCAAAAGCATCATTTGTGTTGCTTTGAAAAAGACGCCAATGCCCCCCCCCCAAAAAAAAACACCATGAAATAAAAATAATTATTTTATGGCCATAGAAGGATTTGTAAACTGGAATTTCTAAATTATTTCATTTCTTTTTGTATCTTCGTGGGATTTTCAATTTCAATGTAAAGAGGAATTATTGGGCATAATAAACACTTATCGTTAAATAGATAAATTTTTGTTTTATATTCTGATTTTTACTTTATCGTTTATGAAGTATAAAGAAAGTACTGTGGTCGCCAATAAAATTCGAACTCGAGATTTCGAGAAATCTCCATGTTTTAGACCTCCCTTAGTTCGAAAGACCCTTTTTTGGAAAAAGACTATCTGCACGTTCGTCTGTCTGTGACAAAGATAACTCAGAAACTCTATATGGATGAAATTTTATACACGGTTTTTACATCTAATGTTATGGATTTCTATTAAATTTTGGGCAAAACCCATTCAGAAGAAGCTTGTCTGTCTGGCCCTTCGAATATAAATTAACACCATAACTACTCAATAAAGATAACTAGGTGAACGAAATTCTATACACAGGTTTAACATCTATAGTGTACAACCCGATAAAATGTTGAACTAATTCCAACAAAGGGTTGAATGTCTGTCGGTCTGTACTTTCAGAAGCCTGTAAACACGATAATTCAAAATCTGAATGACTGAAATATATATAATTTGATATATGATTTTGTGATAAACAGTTGTTCTGTTCCAAATTCTGATTTCGATCGGTTGGTATAAAATGCGCCCAGAGTATGCGAGAAAGTTTTAGGGAGACTACTTCGGCAGGTTAATTTATAATATTACAATGCACAGTAAGAATTTTAATTTAGTCTTTGGTGTAGAATTCGCAGTGTTCCTTTTTCTTAATGGGAGGGAATAGAAATACGTCTGTTATCAGAAACAGGATCAAATCACGATTTCCGGTACTCAATACAAAATAAATGCTCCAGTCGTGTAATGCGCCAGAAAGAACTGTACATCCGTCCAACGTTAATTTTCTGTTTCTCCCATCCCCCTTTCTCTTTTCCTGCTTTTCCAGCAACCCTATTTCCTTCCAAAGTGAAAACACCATCCTGGGCATCGGAGCGTCCACTCTGTCCACTCAAATGGTCAGCTAGATGTCCATTAAATGACCACCTGGCGCCCAGATAAATGACCATCCTGTGATTGAAATGCTTGACCACTTGTGAACGATCTTCAGGGGGCGGAAATAAAGTGAATCTTCACACTTTATTTTTGCGCCGTTACAGTTGCAGTATATTACTCTCTGATGAAGTTAATATTGATACTAAAATAATATGATTGCTTTATCTTTATAGAAAGTGTATACTTGAATTAATTTTATTAGTTATTATAGCATTACCCTTTTTTTTATAAATATTTTGTCAGATGTTTTTTTTGTGTGTTCAATTAGATATGTAATTAATTACTAAACAGTTAATAATTTTTCATATAAAAATAAATTAATGTAATAATTTTTAATAATTAAAGTGTGTGTCTCAACAGTAGTAGTTATGTGATTTTTCTCAATTTAATGTCTTTCATCACATATTTTAGTAAATTTATAAAGATTCTATTTATTTGTAAAATTTAATTACAATGTAATTATTTATCCTTTTTATTTATTACTAGCTGCCTTTGGCGACCAGCCGGTTGGCCAATCTTAATGTTCGTTAAAGTTTTAATAATTAAATATTATATGCAATTCCTACTTTAATAGCTTCTTAATCAAATTATTTTAAAACTTCAAATTTTGATTGTCATATAACTCATTCATAATATTATAAAGGCCTTCAGACATAACGTAATATGTATCTCTATAATTATCTGTTAGCTCCCGTAGAATTTATGCTTTAAATTAAAGTGAAAAGGATAAATCTGCAATTAATATAATAATATTTTTTACTGAAACAAAGCATTTTTTTATAATATGATTACTGATGACAGAGTCACTGAGCGTTTAAACTTTATGGGCACTAAAGACTATCTTTCTTAATTTATGTAAAATCTCAAGAATTTGCCAACAAAATTTTCTCAGATTCATCATGAACAGATCGATTAATTAACAATGTTTAATTTTAAATGCATCAAACACCAAGAAAATGAAACGAATCGTTTAAAATAAACGGTTGAAAACAGGTTTTAAAAAACTACGTAAAAAACGATGTACTTAAAACTATAAGCATATACAAAAAATATATAACATAAATACATTTTAATTACAAAAGCATACAACGAACCTAAAAATAATTAAAATCCAGTCCGCATCCGTTGATAATAATTGTCAACAATCAGAACACAATGCGCATGCGTGAATTTTCAACGCCAGTTACGGTAACGCAAATGCGTGAATTTTTCTACGCCATTTGGAGTAACGCTATGCGGATTAGAAATTTTTAATTTCCTTTATTCTGTTTTATTTCAATTCAAAAGTACTTCAGAATGAATCTCAAAGATCGATTAATTAACAATATTTAATTAAATGCTTCAAACATTAAGAAAATAAATAGAATCATTTGAAATAATTGGCCGAAAAATCTTAAGCCTAGCCTCGTTAGAATGGGGGAAAAAAAACTGAAGACTTACTCATTTGGCGGTGGGGAAAATTAAAACGATTTTTTTGGCGGGAAAGTTAGTTTTTAATTAATAATTAAAATTATAATTAAAAATTCAAAAAAAGGGACTCCAGGTGCACATTCCCGACCTCCAAGGTATACATGTACCAAATTTGGTACATGTATACCTGTAGATCAATGGTTTGGCCTGTAGAGCGCCAACACAAACACACACACACACATTGAGCGTGATATAGGTATAGATTAGTGCTATTAGTTTAGAGAAGTTCAGAATAAAAATAAGTGTCACAAACCGATTCACAATTTAAGAATAATGTAATATAATATAATCTATACTTATAATAAATCTCAATGTGTGTGTGTGTGTGTGTTGGCGCTCTACAGGCCAGACCATTCAACCTACAGCTACCAAATTTGGCACGTGTATACCTTGGAGGCCGGGAATTTGCACCTGGAGGTTATTTTTTCGAATTTTTAATTAGAATTTTATTTATTTGAAAATTGAGCGAAATTTTGGCGTGTTTCTGCTATAACTTCCGAAAATATTAGCGCACAAAAAAGATTTTTACATCAAGTTAAAGATCAAAAATTTATCTTTTAAATGCTACCAATGTTTTAACCTTAAAATTAAATTTCTATTTTTAATGCATTTTTAAATGAATATTTTAACTTTATTTTTCAACAATTTCTTTCGTACAAAATAAAAATAAACGTTTCGCATTCATGGGGAAAAAAATAGCTTTTTTCAAAGTGTTGCCATCACATTGATTAAATCACCAATTAAAAATAAATTAAATCTTTTTGGAAATAAAATCTGCAAAAATATAATTTTCGGCACGTGCCTGTAGGAAATGAAACAAATATGAAATATTATTTTTTCTAAAAAATAAATTCAAGAAAAATTATTTTGTGATCTTTTACATTCTCTATATTATTAATCCAATAAATCAGTTTTACTTTAAGGCAAGTTTTGTTTAATATGAACAGGATATCCATTCAAATCATGGCCACACAGCTAATTTGTAAACCTTTAGTAAGACACAGATCCGTTGCGACATAAATCGTAAATATTTTATTTAAAAGTAGCAAACGATTATCTTAATAATTATAAATTTTATTTTGCAAATAGTTGTGAAATTCAGATTGGCAATAGTGATATTTTTGGAACTTTTAATTTGTTGTTTAAAAACGATGCTAGAATTTTGAATGAAAATAAGTTGATGTAAATTTGATAATATTATCTATAATGTAATAAGATTTAGTTTCATAATAAGTTTGTCTGCATTCTATTTTTGTAGACGCACGAACGCAATAGATATACTAAAATGGTTTAAATAGAAAATGATTATATTTTATATAACAAAATTCAATAAATGCTCTAATAAATAACGAATTTTTGATTTTGCATAAAGCTTCTCCTGAGGAAATCACGAATAACAAAATGTTCTTGAAACACTAATATTTTAAATTAAAAGAGTTAGTTTCCAATCAACTAAATCAATCACTTAAACTGACTGATTTATGAAAATTTGAATATCACTATTCAATAAAAAAAAGGATAATTTTAGATTTTCCATCTATTGTTTCAAAGAAAATACGCGAATCAGCGCGCAGGTTTCTCATGATAAATTGGCCTAAGATTATGAAAATGTTGAGTGTCCAGAATATTTCTCAGAATATGATACCTTACTGCATTAAATTTAGATTTCATAATTTTTGAAATATATTTATAGGCTGGAACAAAATATTATTATTGATTTCATTTCAATCCGTTTGAAAGATAAACTAAAAACTGAATTTTATGCTAAATCTGAGAAATTTTTGTTGAATTATTCTTTGAGATATTACATAAATTATCAAAAATATTTTGTAATTCACATAAGACTTAAATACCGAGATATTCTGTTTGCAAATCTCATATTCAATAATAATAGTAATAAATAAATAGCAATAAAGATGATAAATAAAATAAAACGCTTGGTTTTATTAAAAAAATATCTTTATATTAATTGCAATTTCACCATTTTCACTTTAAATTAAAGTTGACGTTTTACCGGAAATGATAACAAATTAGCAAAATATAGATAGTAAATTGAACGAAACGATCTAAACAACAGTATAAGTTTGGTATGACTATCAAAATTTGAAGATTAAAATTGTTTTGTTTGAGAATCTATTAAGAGACCAGTTACTTAAAATATTTAATTGAAAATTGTAGCGAGCGGTAATACTGGCGAACCGGCTGGTCGCCAAAGGCGGCTAGTATAATATAAAGGTAAGATTTAAGAATTTATGCATTATTTCTAATTGATGTCAAGGTAATAAAAAGATTTCAAATTAGCACTTTTATTAAAACAAGAATAGCAGAAATTTATTATCTTAATTATTTTCTATTTTTTTCCTTTAATTTTAAACTAATTATGATAAACTTCATGGAATCATGAAATTAGCTTTCTTCAAATCTTTCGATAGATGGTAAAACTGATATAGGATCAAAATTTATTCGCATTGATGGATTTATTGATAATTATATTTGAAAATACTAAATAAGTAATTGAATTGCTACTTCGGAGATATAAGTTCATGCAATTTATATACTCATATGTAGAAGAGAATGAAACATCGATTACAAAATCCATTTCGAAATTTCATCTTAACAAAAAGAAAATAAATAAATTTAAATATTAACTTGTTAAAGAAACTAATTTTTAATAATTATTCGAAGAAACGATTTTTGAAGTCTTACCGATATTTTATTTATGATGGAATGTTTTCCCCCAGTTTTCATTTTACTTTTGATTATAAATCGAATCTTCCTATATGTTTATTACAGCAGTTTGAAAAATGGATAATCTAAGCCCTTCAAATATTAATATACTCCTAATTTTAATCTAATTAATAAATTTAATTCGATTTTTATTCAAATAGAACAGCAAAATGTAAAAGAAACATTTCATTATTTCATATATTTCTAAGCAGTTGATCCAATGTAACAATTAAATTTATGTATTACAAAAATTGGACTATCAGTTGCTTTTAAATCATATTCAAAGTTCCGAGGCTATTTTTGTTTAATTTTCAGCAATTAAAAATATTATTTAAATGTTTAATGGCAATTTCATTTTTATTTTTTAGGCTAATGTATTTAAGTAATTTTCACTCCATTTAAAAATTAATTTCCTAATTTAGGAATAAACTAAATATAAATGAAACTAATTTATTTGAGTTTGAAATTTTTATGATATTGCCTCAATAGAAAAAGACGAAATCAGACATCATGTTGCAATAATACACATAATTATAACACTTTTCATAAAATAAAACTAACTGCTAAGTAGATGGTTTTTCCGTTTCATGAATTTGCGAAATTGGAAAGCCCTTATTTCCTCATTGGAACTTTTTTCTTCACAAACATAAACTGACAGAAAAATTTTCCGTCAATGTTTTTCAACTTTTCCATAATCTTCTTTCAAGATTTTAAATTCTTAGAAACACATACAGCTTCGGCTTTTCTTAATGAGGACATGAGTGTCGAATTAAAATTATTCTTTTATCAAACAACTTTTTACAATTTTTTAACTTTATTATTTCATTTTTCTATTGCTAAGCATATTTTTATTCAATTTAAAAATAGCTTTTATTATTTGTGCTATAAATTATTGTAAAATCTTAGTAAAATTGAATAAGAAACTATATTTTTAAAGTTATTGGAACAAAAAAAACCCCGCTTGTTAAATTGTGTATTACAGAGATACAAAATAAGAAACTTTATGATTAGATGAATGTAATTTCTCATAGCCAAGATTCACTAACTTCACTAGCTCTTATTTCTGTCATTAAGAATTCTTTTGGCGGCAAACTTAAATTAGAAGAAATTTTTGAGGGAACGTTTTCATAAACTCTTTCAACTTAATCCATAATTTTCTTTTAAGATTCTTGATTCGTAAAAACACAAATAGAATTACATTTGTCTGCTCTCCAAGAAAAGATTAAATTCGAACTTAAATGATGCTTACTACAGCTAAGAAAACCCAGATAATAGATTTTTCGCATCACACAGTCTGTATGCAAACTCAGCAGTGCAAGTTTCATTCGCAAAACCAATTCATTTTCCCCATTCCCACTCTTTTCCATTCAAAATTCCATTTACCCCTAAATGCTTATTCCCTTCCTTACTCCAGAAGAATTCCAACCGACGCGTCTCGAATATACCTGCGAGACATCAATTCATTTACCACCATACTCGCAAAAAGTTACACAGATAAAAAAAAAATTATAATAAATGGAATCAAATGTAGCCGCGCGTGCGCAGTGTCTCATTTAATGGCCTTCCGTGCTCCGATGGCACGCTAAAATTCAACCTTTCTTCCCCAAAACCGAAACTGAAAACGGGCACGCACTGCACGAAAACCGCCAATTACTTGGCGCGGGAGGTAGCACATCCCTGGCACCCCCTTATTCAGCATTCACCCTCCGCCACCCACTATTCCGTTTTGAACGAATATTATTAAATCTCGTTCTATTGTAAGAGGGGACTACCGAAAAGACTGGCAGGGACCACGAGAAACAATTTCGTCAGATTTTGCAGGTTCGAAACAACGCACGAAGCAGTTTTCGAGGATTCAATTTAAAAGGCGCAGACGATGTTTTGGGGTGGATGGGAAAGGAGGACCCACCCACGGTACAGTAAGTAGGGCTGATTAAAGTTCTACCTGAGATTTCTCCCCCGCGCGAAACGAAATCGAGCAACAGTCACACCATCCTGGAGATCATCCGGGGAGAACGGTAAGTTTTGGAGAAGGGTTGCCAAGATTTTCTCCAGGTTTTTGTACCTCGCCAACATCGTCGCCAAATCTAGTTTTTATGTTCTTTAAACTCAGCAACTTCAAGAAGGATGTGATATCAGATTTTTCACGTTCACAACATGTCTTGCTTAGCTTGAATTGTAAGTATCAAGAAACACACATGAATCACAAAATGTGATGCATCTCAAAGTGACCGCCCAGTTGGAATTGCTTATAATTTCATCACAACTTTTACTTATCAGCGTCCTATTTTTCAGAAACGGGCAAAAGTTTTTGGAGTTGAGTTGCCATTATTTTCTAGTTGTTATTTGTATTTTGCAAATGCTTTGTTATATTTATTTATGTTATATATATATTTATATTTATTTATTTATGTTCCCATCTCAGAAAATGTTGGATTTTCTAATGCTGTAGTACTGGGAGCATTTTAACACCTACCAGGTTTAAGAAGGGATTGAACATCTCAGATATAAAAATTACATTGCTTAATTTTAATATGACTATCAATTGACCTATATGAACCAAAGTAGTGAATGCCCACAAATAGCATCTGCTTAAATTGCTCACATCTTTTATATTAATTAACTTATAAGCCTTCAATAGACCTACATGAACCAAAATAAGAATGCTCAAAATAACAATAAATAATCTCAAATTACTTGGAGTCCCTTTATTTTTATACTTATCATTCAAAGGCTTCACAGATGAGGTAGGTGGCGTTATCAGCCCAAGTCTCCATAGAGAACTGTTAAATATAGAAATGAACGATTATTTGACATCAACAACAATGGACATTATTCATTCATACTGATTCTGTTTGTATGTCTGTTAGAGTATAAAAACTACAAATTGCAAAGATCTAGGTAAAAAATAAACCTTGATACACATGTTTAATATATAAACTACAGAATTTTATCCAATTTTGGACAAAATTGATTTACCACCTGTCGATCTGTACTTTCGCATTCATGTAAACGCTTTAGCTCATAAATTTAATGGCTTAAATCAATGAAATTCGATATATGATATTGTGATCACAGCTTTAATTCCTTGTTAAATTTTGATTTCCTTTGGTCTCCAAAAATGTTTTCAAAATACATATTCGCACGACAGATTCAATAAAAGGGTTGGATTCACGCCAAAGATCTATATTTCTATATTCAACTATTTCTATATATTTCTTTCAACTATTTCAAATATTTCTTTCTATTTCTATATACAAGGCAGTTTCGACCTTATCGAATGTCTGATATGCGGGGGAGGGGGAGGGATAAGACTCTTAATTGAAGGTATGCAGTAAGTTTCGGGGGGACCACTCTTGCTGTTTTTTTTATTAGCCTTTACCTATTTTTTACTTTTTCTTTCGCTATTTTTCTTAATTTCCATTTGATTCTAATATTTGGCGTGCCTAAAGATTTACATGGGATTGAACCGTCTGCAGGTCCTCGTTTTGTTCTTTGGTGGCCTACAATTTGGTATATTCTTTTCAGATAAGTTGTTTTATAGAAGGCCGATATTCACACGTTTGGAGTAAGTTGGGTACAGATTGGATCTTGTATATGCTGGAATAGAGCGCTCAAGGCTAATTCTTCCTTATTTTTGAGTTATTATTTGTAGAGTAAGTTTTGAATACGAGAAATTGGCATTTTGTTAACACGCTGGCAACTTTAAAACAAACTAGAATTTTGCTCTTAACGTTAATGGTCTTAGGTGTCTATTTTTACTTAATTAACGCTGCTTTGCTATTAATGCAGCGTTAATGACTATGACTTCTAATGGATAGCACAAGACTTAGCCATTAGAAGGCGCTGTGATGCTTAATTTAGATAGTACCCTATTACGACTATAGCTATCGAAAATAAAAAAAATAGGGAAATGGCTTTGATATACACCTTTTATATAACAGAGTATTTTCGTTAATTTATAAATAAATTCAAATATTAAAGACATCTGCACAAATGTGAAATAAAAATTCTACATTTCTAAATAAAATGTCACATTTTGAACATATGATGCATTAAATGTTGCAAATTTACTCATATTTTCACAAAACTTTTACTTCAGAAAAAAGTTAAACTAAATGCCACATCTTGAACACATGTTGTATTCAATTTTGCAAGTTTATCGTCATGTATCATTAAAGTAACTGTCACATTTCACATTTTAAACACATCTTGTATAGAATGTTGTACATTAATCATCCAAAATGTTTACTTCAGAGTAAAGTTAAACTAAATGTCATATTTTGAACATATCTTGTATCAAATATCTCAAGTTTATCATTCAGTCTCTGGTACTTGTCCTTTATTTTTCCCTTTCAATAATAAGATCTGCAAATTTTGTGTCGAGAACTAAGATTCTACTAGTTTAAAAACTTCTCATATGCCCTACTAATAATTCAAAGTAAAAAAAATGGTGCGTTTATAGAAATAATTTGAAATTAGTTGAAGTCTTTTAACATATATTCAAATATCATGTAAATAAATATATCACTATAGAAAATTCAAGAGAAATACATTCAAGATTTGAAAATATTCAAAATAATATTCAAAGTTTAAAAAATCAAAACATCAGATATTTAAATTATGAAACAGTTTAATGCAAAATAAATGAATTTTTAATTTTTAATCGGTACTAGCGTTTTCAAATAAGTAAATAAAATTGAGTGATTTTTTTTGAACAAATATCAGTTGTTTGTAAACAAATAATGAATTTTTCACTTATTGTAATAAATTAAACACGAAATTACATCTTTAAAGTAAATACATTTTTGAAAAATGTTGCTTTAACTATGTTAAAATTTTTTATTTGTCAATAAATCAAATACCAACATAATATATTTTTATTTGAATATTTTGCTTTGGAATTTTCTAATAAGCAAGTAAAATTAAAAGATTTCTGTTGGAACAAACGTTTATTGTTTGTAAGTACAGTATGGCGTTTTCTCTCAATACAATAAATTGAATACGAAATTATATCTTCAAAATAAGTGGATTTTTTTAAAAAATTACTTTTTCTATGTTTAAACTTTTTTATATGTCAAAAGACCAAATCTGATGTAAAATGGTCTTAATTACGTTTTTTATTATTTAAATATTTTGCATATTAGTACTGATATCTGAAAAAAACTCGTTGAAAACATTAGTGAAATAATAATAAAAATTAAATTACTTAAAAATAAATCAAATTAAAAATAATATATAAATATATTTATATAATTTAAATAATGTGTGATAATATTATATACAAATAAAGCAATTATTTAAGATAGAAATAGAACCGAAATAAATTATTCTGGGAGCTTTTGGAATGAAACCAAATATCCTTGGTGTTTTTTAAAATCTATTTGTTAATGTTTCTTTGCATAAATTAAAAACCATACACAATCTCCAAAAAACGTGTTTACTTCATTTACCCTGATTCACATGTGTTTGAAAAACAAGATTCAAAACATTTAAAATGGTAAAACAGAAAAAAGAAAAGAAAAGAATTTTTTCCGAGAATTTTTTTCAAATCTCTATTCGAACAAATCTTTAAAACTTTCATACAAGTTATACTTACAAGAAAAGATGAAATTAATTTTCATAAAAATGAAAAATCCATTCCTTGCTTGGGAAATTGTTCGTCTCGAAATCAATTTAATTCCACGGTAAATTAATGCCCCCAAACAAATAAAATCGTAGCAACGTTTTTGAAAGCCATCACATAAATCAATTTTATTTTGTTGAATCTTTTCCAGAACTGAAAACCAAACTTGTAGAATATTTTTTGCTTCCTTTTTTTATGTCTTTTAAAATATATTGTGGGGTGGATTGTGAAAGGATGGGGCAGTAATTACTATTCAGCTTTGACAAGCAAGTTGAAAACAACCTGGAAGTTTCTTTTCCATGTAATACACACTAAGACGCCTAATGAGGAAAAAAATCTACTCCATGATAGGCAGAGTAACAAAAACAAGTGAACACTTTTGAAAAAAACACGTCTAAAAAATTTAATCTTCTTTGGGTGGCATGTTTTGCTAATTGAAATAAACTTTTTTTTATGTAAAAGCTTACGCATCTTACTGGGGATATGACCCCGACATCTCCAATGATTGCTTCGTTTTTTTTTTTGTTTTTTGTTTTTTGTAATTTTAATCGTACAGACGATTTTTTTTCTGTTATTTCAGACTAATTTTTTCCTCATTTTCCCCGTGGGCTGAATTCTATTTTTTTTTTAATTCAGTGCTTGATTACCTGTGATTTTCGAATTTTTTTCTGTTTATTCATTTTTTAAGTAAAGCATTCAGAAATAAGAAAAAAAAATATGTAACAGTTTCCTTTTTTATTAAAGAAAAGAAATGTTTTTATGTATTTTGTAGCTTGTAGATGTTACCGAATTAAACTCATCGATAAGCATAATTCAATCTTTGAATATATTTATTCAAATTTCGGTATTTTTAAAAACATGAATATTCTGTTTTTGTTTCACTTTCTTATTAATATAATAAAACGTAGTGATTAATTATTTTCACTTTTTATGATAGCAAAAAGTAAAATTAATTAAAAATAAACATCTACTGAACAAAATTATTAGTACTTTATTCAAGGTAGGAAATTTTTATTGATGGTAGAAAATTGGAGGGAAAAAATGGAAAATTTAGTGAATTCAATTATCGTTAAAAATATTTTATTAAAACTTCAATAATGATTTACGCTTTCTTCGGAAAGTTTTTGCAATATGTTTCAATAGATTTCAAGTAACAGAAAGTATTTTATATCTACAAACTTAAAAAAAAATTTTGAGGTTTTCTTTGTAAAACTGTGACTTTAGAAGAACACTTCTTGCTGGTATTTATTCACGTCACATAAAAAAAATTCTGAATATGATAATTTGAGGTTTTTTTTATTCTCATGTTTAAAAACATTTTATATATAAAAGCCAAGCCTGATTTGGCAGAAAAATAAATCGCATGTGAAAATTTTATTCTTATTCAATTCAAATGTATGATTTCTTTCTTTAATTTTAAATTTCACGATTCAACTATTTTTCTAAGAATTTAAGCTCTAATCTCAAATCGAAATCAAAAATAAGAACTTTACAGATGACATATTTCACTTAGATTTTTTTTAGTTTATTTTTAGTTTTTAGTTTAGTTTTTCACTTATATTTTTATATAAAATTATTCAAGGAATATTATTCAGTGAAAATCTCGCATTAGCTTTAATGCTCTTTATTAGCCTTGAGTTTCGAATTCTATTGTAAAATGAGAAATAAGAAAAACTTCATTGTGACATTAATTTTGCTCCTTTTTTTATAAATAGTATTTCTAAAATAGTACTAATACTTTTAATGACAACATTTTAAAAGTCTGCTATTAATAAATTTCAAGATTCATAGTTTAAAATTTAATATTTTAGAATATGAATAAAATCTTTTCTATTTGAAAGTATATATATTTGTTCTTTCGTATATATATTTCGTATATATATTTTTGTTCGTATATATATTTGCCGACAGTAAAGATATATATGCATTTATCAGGCTTCTGGAAAAACTTTATCTACAAATAGCAATGCTTTTCTAACTATTACATTCCGTGTATTTATTTATTTTAAATAATCAGTTTAATTTTAGAATAATTGCAAATTTACCATCACACAATGTAAATTTACCATCGCAGTAAACTTGATCTTTTTTATTATTATAATAAAATAATACAAATAGAAATCTTAAAAAGTTTTAGCAAAGTTTTACATTTTGTGTATGTTTATGTGATTTCAGTTATCGTTTGTTTTTAATTCACTTTTTTCATTTTTCTGTAAACTATTGTTTACTAGAATGGACAAGAAAATTAGTTTTTTTTTAAATTATCAAATTCTAATAAGGATGAAAAGTTGCGTAGGTTTGTACGCTAATAAATGGAAATATTGAAAAATTTATATCTTGAGTCTTCGGTTTACACAAAAGCTTAACAATTAAAAAACAAACAAACATCTATGATGTCATAGTTCTACGTCAGCATTTTAAAAACGCATCTGTTGTCAAAGAAGCATACGTAATAATAAAGCAATACTGTTAAAAGCAGGTCAACCTTTAAAAATGCATCTGCTTTCAATAATAATGCAATATTGGTAAAGAGCAGGTAAAAAAATATATGCGATTAAAAGATGATGATGAAAACTTCCATTTATACTTTATTCATTGCATACGCGATTTCAAGCTGCAGTATTCATTGCCTACACGATTTCGAACTTCAAAACTTCCTAACCAAAACAACCTAATGTTCTCACATGATAAAAACCTGACTTTGGAACTAAAATTATATCGGCTATGGTTTTTGATTTTTAATAGCATCTATTTTATTTAATGACAGTAAAATTATATTTAAAAACTATACGTCTTGTTTTGATTGTGTGCACTAAAGCTAATATTTTCGAACGGTCGTTACAAATAGGAATTTTAATGTTATACAAAAAAGCCATAATATTATTTATTTAATAACATGCTAAGGACAATACATGAATTGGATCATGGTAACAAAAAATAAGCTTTAAAGGATGAAAAAGAGAAAGAAATAGAAACTAAAATCCAATGAAAGAAGAGAAAAAAAAGAGAGAAGCATATTAGCTTGATTTGTGAGCTTGGCAGTGAAACAATTAGCTCTACTAACTTCTCAAGCTTACGCCGTCGTAATAATAGCTTTCGTGACAGACTATCTAATGTTCGAGAAGAAACTACGAATCTCGAATCCTGTAAGAAATCAACAATCAACAGAATCAACAAACAACTGTAGGAGTACATTTTTCAAATTGCTGACGTATTTTATGAAGTGGTTTCATTTATAAAAATTGCATGCATTCTACAATTGTCAATATGTGCACCCGACAGAACAATTCGAACTTTTATAAATTATTGCTCACTGCTTTGTTTCAGAATAGGCTTTAAAACCTCATGACCTTAGAAGAGTATAGAAATTGGTAAAGAAAATTAGATTTTCATCACAAAATAGAGAAGTTCGATAAATTACATCCCAAGGGCTGAATTCAATTACTTAATGTCGTTAGAAATCTATCTCTCTATGAATTGGTTTCTCATATTTTCCAATAAAGCATAATATATTTGTCCATTAGTCGTTCAGTCTGTTTTGTAATATCATATTTATTTTTTACAATTTAAAAGAGTTTTTGTTTCGTAATTTGAAACGTGCCCTTGTATATCTCAAAATGGACACAAAAATAACAAAATTTATTTGTAAAATTTACAATTGTTTACTTTTTTCAATAAATATATCGCACTTGCTCTAATATTCATATTTATAAAACATTTGTGATTAAAGTATTAAGAAAAAGTGTTAAAATGTTATTATTTAAGATAACTGACTTCATTGAAACTTTTTTATTTGGCAACGTGTTAATTTTGATATTTGAACAATCTTTTTTACAGCCGGATGAATTTTGCTTCTAATCTTTTCTTTGAGTCAGTCATAATGATTTTTATATTTTTATGATACATATCTTATTGCTGCTTTACATCTTAAACTACTTTTTCACAAATTCTAAATTTTGGCAGAGTTTTTCTTACGAGAAACATCACAAATTAAAATATAATGCATATTTTTTGTTCAAATTTGATGACATTTTCTAAATATGTTGTGTAATTCCTGATTTAGAAAATATGCAAAATTGTCAATTTGAAAATAATAATAATAATTGTTTTAAATGCTTCACGATGCGAAAAAAAATTGAAAATTGTATACTATTTTTAAATAGAATTCCAATACTTAAAATTTTGATCGAAGGATAGTTTTTTTTATTTTAGGCAATAGGCTATAGATTTATTAAGGTATTCTTAAAATTTTGAGCAAATGTTTTGATAACTTTTTTAAATAGAAAGTTTTAGTTTTATACATTTTTTAAGACTAAAACCCCCACATGTTTTCCAATTTCAATAAAGCTTTTGACATTTAACGTGTATTACGGTGGGTTTTTTTCAGTTTATTTTATGCAAAAATTCAAAATATTACCAATTTATAACGCTTTCAAAAAATGGGTTTCGAACTTAGTAACATGTCTTAAGGAAAATTGCAGAGGTATACAAATCATACATGTTGTCGTAATTCGTAGATTTGATTTCAGATCCTATTTCTGTATTTTATTGTATATGAAATAGGGTAACTAAGGATTAATAATTATTTCTTTTCAAATGTGTATTACTAGAATGATATGATTAATAGAAAAAAAAATTCCTTTAGTGATTTTGACAATACTTTTATACCTCTTTCACTATCCAACTAGATTATAAATAATGATCTGTCGAAATTTTGAGAGGTTCACCATTATAATACTTCTTCTGGCAAAACATATCGTGTTCCTGCGTCAGGCATACCCCTCTTCTTGCCAGGAGGACTCTAACCCACTCGTGGTTCGAACAGTAAATCAATTTTTATCCTTCTAGCACATTACGTTTTTTGTATTACCGTATTTACAAACAGATAGGTACAATTCTAAAAATATATTTTTCAGCCCAAAGATTATCTAAATCAAAGATTCACCAATATTTCGAAGTCGGATATGTTGTCTACTTCAATACTTTATTTTTTGTAAATCTCGTATACAAGAAAGTAAAAATATTGTTTATTTGAAAATAAATTGAATTTGCTAAAATACCCCAACGGGGGCACCTTAGAAAGGAAATTGAGAAACTTGCAGGATGGTGGTTGGATCTCGCCACTCTGATAGGTATAGAAATTATATGGGTCAGCTACTTCCTATCGATGAAGGGACGTGATTCCCAAGGGAAGGGTTGTACCGTGGCCGGTGATGGTTCTTAGTACTCAACTTTAGCTTCCACTAGAGTTGCTGCTGCGGCTGTCCGGTCAACCAGATTTAATCTGAAAGCCTTAATAAGGCGAGGAGAAGTAGTCCGTGAGGTAATGTAAACCCAATGGGAAGTGAGAACCTACCACCATCCCCGAATCTTCTCATCAACACATATGAAGCGTTCCTGGTATGATCTTCTTCGGTTTTGGAATTTTCATGGCCACGAGATGTTATCCCTAAAGCGTTTTTTTAACTTGTAATCTGCATATCTTAGATATCTAAAACATGCATATTTATCAAGATATCGGCTTTTTAATATATCACAATATTTTCTCTTTGTTCATATTCACTAAAAAAGGGATAAAATTAAAATAGTTTTTCCCTTTAACCTACAAAAGCACGAAAGAAGTTTTACAAAGGTTGATTCATACAGATAATTATTACGAGGTATAAAATTTGAGGTATATTTTTAGCTTTCATGCCCAAGCTTTGCAGGAATATTATATAACATTAACAATATGTTCATGTAGATGATTGTTATGAGGTATGAAATTCGATTGTCAATGTTCATACCCGGGATTTCCTAGAATATTATTGACTCTAACAGATTTTCATGTAGATAATTTTTATGAGACAGGGAATTTGGTTTTTAATTTTTATACTAAGGATTTGCAAGAATGTTATATAACTCTAACAATATTTTCATGTAGACGACTGTTATAAAGTATGAAATTCGGTTTTTAGTTTTTAAAACCCAGAATTTGCAAGAATGTTATGTTACATTAACAATATTTTCATGTAGGTGCTTATTATGAAGTATGAAAATTCAGCTTTCATACCCAGGATTTGCAATAATTTTATGTAATCCTAATGATATTTTCATGTAAATAATTGTTATGAAGTATGAAATTCGGCTTTCAATGTTCATAGCCGGGATTTGCAAGAATATTATTAATTCTAACTAATTTTCATGCAGATAATTGTTATGAAACATGGAATTTGGTTTTTTCATTTTTTTGCACATGATTTGCAAGAATGTTATATAACTCTAACAATATTTCCATCTAGATGATTCTTATGAAGTATGAAATTCGGTTTTTGCTTTTCAAAACCCAGAATTTTCAAGAATGTTATGTATGAGTAACAATATTTTCATGCAGAGGCTTATTATGAAGTATGAAATTGCAGCTTCAAGATTTGCAAGATTGTTATGTAACGATAATGGTATTTTCATGTAAATAATTGTTATTAGGTATGAAATTCGGCTTTCAATTTTTATACACGAGTTTTTCAAGAATATTGTTAACTCTAACAAATTTTAATGCGGATAATTGTTATGAAACAAGGAATTTGGTTTTTAATTTTTAGGCACAGAATTTGAAAGAATGTTATATAACTCTAACAATATTTTCGTGTAAATATTTTCCTAATTCTAAATGCTGAATTCAAAAGATTTGGCAACAAAATAAGAAAATTAATGAAAATCATAGTAGTTTTTTTCTTCTTTTCTAAGTATAATGTATGTATTTTAAACATGAGGAAAAAACGACAACCATATTATTTTTCAGTTCAATATCAATTACCATGAATAGGCAGATTCTAGTAAAATAAGCTACTTTCAGAAAAGAAAGAAAAAAAAGTTCCCCCTTTTTTTATTCCTAAACAAATCCTTTCAAGTCTTATGCATCCTAACAGATTTTGATGCAGGTACATTTTTCTGAAAGCGTAGGCGATGTCGGAAAAAGAGTTTCTTTTGTTGGTTCATGTTGTGGAGTCATTTTGATGCAAATTTAGTTCCGCCACTTTAAGAATAATAAGAAAAAAGTCACTAGCTTCGATTTCCCGCAGGGGTTTTAAAACTTTTTTCTCCCGATGTGTTTGCGCTCTTGCAACTAAAACTCCTTCGATGTTTCCTCATATTTGCTTGTTTTTTATCTTTTCTCAAAGATGTCTAAAAACTTAAAGGAAGATTGAACTTTTGGTGCTTTTTTTTTTGGTCTAAGAAGGTTTATGCAAAAGCAGTTTTTACTCGAATGAATTTAGAGAACTTAAATTATCATTGAAGGCTTTATTTTAATGACAAATTCATATGTTTTCATTACTGTGACAATTCATTTTAAGAAATAAACGAAAGAAAGAAATTCTCTTTCAAATAATAAACATTATTTAAACACCTAACAAATACGACATAGCATATTTCACAATGTTTCCATAAATTTTTACAATTCTCATGTACGAATTCCACAAAGAGAAAATATAAAAAATTGCTAAGAATTCAAATTGAAGAATTTAATGAATCTCCACAATTTAAGCATTGTGACAAGAAGTTTAAAATCTTTATATAATATCTCTCCAAGGCAATTTTTTAAATATTGCGTACAAATAGGGCACATTATTGGTAACTTTCCGATTAGAAGAGAGCATATTAAAAAAAACTTGCACGGATTTTATACTTTTGAATAATGGATAATAATTTTATACTTTTGAATTTGGGGAGTTTTCAACAAAAGGGCTTATAGGATGTCTTGTCCCTTGACCCTAAAAGATCTTGACACTATTTAGTTTTAAAAATTAAGCTCAAAAAACAAAAATTATAATAATCACATCTGGAAATATGTTGATAAAAAGATTTTGTGGTATTTATATTGGAATTAACTTTATCCCTTAAATATTAAGATTAATTTATTACTGTTTTAGAAAAGATTTTTTTCTACATATTGCGTGCAAAATATAAGAAAAAAAAACGAAATTAATTGTATAATTGTGTAAGTACTTTTTAAAATTATTTTATACGTTTCCATTAAATGTACTAATCTGACTCATAATCTCGGTCATTCAGAGATAAATTTTTAAAAAAATCTCACTTTCCAAATCTTAATTTGACGTATTCTTCCTCTTTCGTTTCTGCAGCAGTTTTCTAAATCAGCTCTTTGTTACTTCTGGCAAACCTAGGATATGCCAAATGAATCTTGAACTTCTTTTTATATGCGAATTTAAATCAACTCTCTAGAAGGAAGACATTGTTAAACGTTTATCAGTTTATCAGAATTGACTACAGAATACTGCTTATACAGAGAAGGAAGTGGAGGAAGTGTTTATGGCATAGGGAGTTAGAGAGATTGCAAGGATCCCCCAAGATCCTGCGACGAATGTTAAATTCTTTCTTTTCTCTACGCTGTGGATATTAACTGGAGTATTGGTTTCTCAACATTCCAACAATCTTGCATACTTATAGATGAGGCCAACATAATAATACAAAATATGTCGTTGTTCAGTAATATACAATAATCGACGTACTCATGTATATAATATGAAGTAATCGATTCAAATGAAAAATAAATTCATAAAATAACATTTTTCAAGTATTTCCTTTTAAAAATTCTTTCTCAAACATCAGTTCAAAAATATACCAATCATAAATGAAAAAAATTAATAAATATTTTGTACTGCAAAGACCTTCTGATCATTTCCCACAATGTAGTCCCAATTTAAAGCAATTATCTTTCCTCCTACCTCCCACAGGTCATCTATAACCGCTACCCCTGACCGAATCTGGCACGTCACGGACCGACCGAATATTAATTTTCTCGTGGGGGAAGAGGGAAGGAGATCGCTGCTAGTGATGTGTGTGCCAAAATATCATTTATCAAAATTCCTCAACCCCCTCCGATTTTGAATCCCTTCCACCAAACACCCATTCACACTTGCTACTTATTTATCACGTGGCGTGCACCCTAGACTACCCCACCCCTCCTCCCACTCTTTTCCAAACGATACATTAACGTACTATTGGATTTCCCAAACTTACCTTCTCCCTCCCCCCACCATTTCATTTAAACTGCGTATATACTCGCCACTATGAACCGAAGGGGGAAATGCTCAAAAGACTGAGGGATGTTAGGGGTATACCAAATCGTGCGAATGGGCAAATGTAGAGGAGGTAAAATTATGAATTGCGCAGTCTAAACGGCGAAATTCGAGTCCGTGATGCAGTTATCGTTAGGCAGAACATATGGATGGATTTGTTAATGAGCGACATGCGAGTGATCGGGAAGTGGGTACAGTTAAAGTCGTGCACGTGGGAGGTCTTCAGAATGGGCAGGTATGCACAATGATGGGAATTACTTATAGGATACAATTCTTGCAAGAACATAGGTTTTAAAATGTAGGTTATGCCTTTGTTGAAGCAATCCAAATAAAAATAAGGCCTGTTTGTTGGAAACAATCAAAAGAATTTGTTAACAGAATTGGTAATTCAAATGTTCAGAATATCTTTTTATATAATTGGTAATTCATATATTGGGAATGTCTTTTCATATAATTGATAATTCATATATTGGGAATGTCTTTTCATATAATTAGTAATTCGTTTATTGGGAATGTCTTTTCATATAATTGATAATTCATATATTGAGAATGTTTTTTCATATAATTGGTAATTCATATATTGGGAATGTCTTTTCATATAATTAGTAATCATATAAAATATCTAAAAATTCTTCCGCCGTCGTTTCTGAGTCTTTGCATTCATCTTTTTTATTTACTTAACTCCTGAATTTTTAATTTACCTGATCCTCTAATTAAAAGATCAGATAGAATATTTATTGTTGCTTCTGCTCGTATAAGAAAGCAATGAATGCCTGAAATACTTAAGCGTGTCTTTTAAATTAATTTATACTTTTATTTATTTTCTGTTTTTAGGTCGATTTTATGTGATGTTCCATAAATCGATTTGGCGTAAGTTTAACATAAATCGAATTCAAGTGACTTTCTTAAGCCCACTTTAAGAAATATTCTATAAGTCTATTTTTTGTTATTTTCCATCCTACCAGTTTGTGTAATGTTTGTACTTTTAGTTCATTTAAAGTTCCTCAATTTTAGTTTGATTAACTATATGCATTTTCAATTTGTATAATTTTACGCCCGTCGACTTCAAATGGATTTCCATAAGCCTGCTTTGTGAAATTTTCGATAAATATAATTTGTGCAACTTTTCATTCTATCAGTTTGTGCAACTTTCTATTCTGTCAACTTGTGCTACTTTTTGTGCTTTCAGCTCATGTAATGTCACTCATTATCTGTTTGGTTAACGTTCTTTCAGTTGCAATAATTTTCCCCAACTCGACTTTGCGAAACTTCAGTATTTCCAGTTCCATATTTAATTTTCGAAATTTTTTCAATTCTATATGAGAGTTATGTATTGTGTCAAAAGTGTTAATTAGCACTAATGAAATTATACATGACAGAACACATAATTGATTAAAAAAAGACTTACATGATAATTGCTTCGTAAATTTGAATTAGCTACAATCTTAATAAATAGAAACATGGGGGTCTTAAGGATATATATCCATCCAGATCAGTACACACTCCAATACGTATTTAAGCGCTTGAGGTAGCCTATCCATATTTTTCTCTTGAGACCGTACACACTTAAAAACCAGTCAAATCATTCGGTTTAGTATTTAGATATTATTCTAAACATGTAGGAATTTCAATCATTTGAAATAAATAAATTATTTTCTCGAAATTTTGTATCGATCCTTGAAATGGATTTTTTATTGAAATGTTAAAACTGACAATAAACTGTCATATGGATTCTTGTTTGTGAAGGACAGTTTCAATAACAGTAGTATATTTTAAAGGAGTTGCAGTTTATTAGATAAATAGCAATAATAAGCACCAATGAATTTATATCCCCCTCTTTTCCAGATAAATTTCAGAGCAGGATAAATACAATATAAAAACTGGCGGGAATGATCTCTTAGAGACATTCATGATGAATCTCACAAACAAGAGAGAAAAATCTGTCGATTCTTGGAAGAAAACAGAACATTTTCCTGCAATTGATTGTATATGCACCAGAGACAACATTTATCTCAGTTTTGTGATTTATGCTATATGAAAATAAGATTCCAATATGTATTGGAATCTTATCTGCTCTGTAATTGAGAAGCATTGCTGAGATTTTCAGTTATTCCCCTCGAGTTACTTCATTACATATGGATTAATTTATTGAAAAACCCTACATGCATTAATTTATTTGTGTTCAAACAAGCAATATTATAATTAGAAAATAGATGGTCCATCTATCATTACGTAAGCGAGCACAAGTACTAAATATGAAATAATTAACCTGTTAACTGTTTCGACCACTTTGGAAAATGCGCATTTAAATTGTCACAAATATGCATATTTTATATAAATATAATAAATAATTAATTATAAATATAAAAATTAAATAATTATTATATAAATATAATAATTGTCATTGAATAAACTCGTCAAAACGCAAAGTAGTTCCATGATGAGTATACTCGTCAAATCATCAAATCATTAAAATCAAAAAAAGTAAAAACAGTTAAGAAATTTCAGATTATAAATATTTTAATAGTTTTAAATATTTTCAAATAATTAAAAAATCTGTATTATTTATTATTTTAAAATATGTATGTATTTAAATATGTATACATCCCCCGATTGGTATGAGAAAGTGAATGATCTCAATAATTTTACACCTTTTTTTCAATCTCCTCGGATTACGTTTCTCCCCTTTAATTTTCTGCAACACTAAGTGTGTGAAAAACAGGGCATAGTACACCTGCAGGCTGTAAAAATCGTCCCTCCGACTAGAGGCTTGGGTGTTACGGGTTATTGTGGCTTTACGCATTTTTATATCTTTGCTTCAGGTAACTTTTTTCGTAACTTAGTTGAGTTTTACAGATAATGATCGCGTTGCAGTGACTTAGTTCTGTTTCAATGAAAATGAGTTAAAACAATTAATGTCTCAAATATTATCTAATAAGTGTCTTTGTGGCATTAAAAGGATGATTCAGATATAAACAAGACATTTCAAAATATCTTTTCGAAAATATTTCTTATAAAACAATGAAAAGATAATTTTCTACGTATTCTCTTTTTAGCATATGCACCAACATACTGTGTGTTGTTTTCATTCTTTATGATAAAGATATCATCTTTGAAATCAATGATCAGATTTTGCCGATGGCACTAATGACGCCCTAAAGATCCTAAGAAATTTTTATTTTCATCAAAATTTCTTCTTAGTGTTTTATTATATCAGAATTTTCAGATGAGGTTATTAGTGATTATCAAGAAGCGTCAAATTTGGAATAATCAGTACAGTGTACAGATTATAAGCATTTACAGTGGCCTTCTGTTAAAAATGGAACTGAGAATCTTAAAGAAATGCCAACATGTCAAGAACTCTGCCATCCTGATTGCTCAGAAATGTTCGACTAAAGAACTAGAAAAATTTTAATCCACAATATTTATTGATATAATTATGTATTTTTACGTATCTTAATTTTCCACATTAACTTTTTTACAATATTTTTCCTATTTTCTATTTGTTTCCTTTTTTTAATTATCTACTGTTTGATTTTATTGTTTGGCATTCAGATGGACTTTAATGCAAATGAGTGATCTGCCAGTCCCTGATCATGGTTCTTGACCTCGATTTTATTACGTGCTTTTATATCGCATGGATTACTTCGTGGTGGCCTCTTTTCTTCTGTTTGGGTTTCATCTTGGACGGTGCTTGAATTTTGTTTTATTTCTGTATGATAAATAAAATCTGTAACAGTTCGAATCCGATTGGGCAACATTTCTTTA
This sequence comes from Argiope aurantia, assembly GCA_026543865.1. NCBI lineage: Eukaryota > Metazoa > Arthropoda > Arachnida > Araneae > Araneidae > Argiope > Argiope aurantia. The sequence goes on along the minus strand of JAPMOR010037475.1, from coordinate 687,840 downwards.
ACTTCTTCTACAATAAACCTTCCGTCCCCTCTTGAAAACATCTTTGAGCGATCCAAATAAATCATCATCTGGATGGATTTATATGGTGGATGCACAATGTTTCACAAATGTATGTTAATTATCTATTGCTTGATTTCATAGTTTGGTATTTAGAGGTATTTTAATGCAAATGAATGAGTTGCCAGTCTCTGATCATGGTTCTTGGCCGCGATTTTATTATGTGTTTTTATATCGTATGGATTTCTTCGTGGTTGTCTCTTTTCTCCCGTTTGATTTTCATCTTGGACGGTGCTTGAATTTCGTATTATTTCTGTATGATAAATAATAGCTGTAACAATTTGAATCCGATTGTCAAATATTTCTTTTACTTCTTCAACAACATTCTTTCCATTCTTGAAAGCATCTTTGAGTGATTTGTTGCTCAGCGTTGGTAAGATTTTATGTCTTGCATTGACCTAAAGAAGGAAAACGCTGCGGATGAGAGAATTTTTTTAAAAAAATTTATTCTATTTTAAAATCACAATGAGAAGTCAGCATATCTCGTAGGTAATATATTTCATCGGACAGTAAGAATCATCCACACTTCAAGTGAACTCCTTTTCTTTTTTTTAATTTTTTGTATACGAAATACAGAGAAAATATTGTAATCGCCAAGAAATTTGACCTCGGGATTTTTTCAAATCTCCACGTTTCAATCCTCCATGAGTTCGAAAAACACAGTTTTGGAAAAAGTTTGTGTGTTTGCCTGCATGTGGCAATTTCGATGCCATCATAACAAATATATACCGAGAAACTGGTGATTATAATAATAAGTTCAATTAATAATTGATGTAGTAAGGACAATCGTCGATTTTTTCTTTTCAAACTGTTTTCCACATACTGGAATGAAATATTTGTGATAAACAAATACAACAATAATCATATTCGATGACATCGAAAGAATCCATAAGATATAAAACAAATTATTTTAAAATTGCTCAGTAAAATATACATTCAAAAAATCAGTTTCGGCAAAATCTAGATATAGACAAAAAAACCCACAAGAGATTAAACAAATGTTGTGTTAAAATTCTTAAACGGAAAATAGATCAATAATAATCAATTTCTGTGATATTACGATAAGGTACATTGAAAAATTCTTGAAACAAATACTATGTTAATATTAGTTTGATAAAATTTTATGGAAAAAATATAAATAAAAAAAATACATCTATAAACAATATGTATTACATCATTGCGAGACATATCAGACAATCCATAAAACAAATGCTATGCTAAAATTGTTTGCTAAAGCTTCATTGATCAAACATAGGCAAAAAAAAATACATCAATAATTCAAATAAGAGAAACAATAGGAAAAGTTTAATAAAAGCCTCCCCAACAAAATGCCTGAGGGCCCACCATAAATCCAATCACTCCCCACCCGCGTCAATCACTTATCCTTTCCAAACCAGAAACAGTGTTCTAAATTGCACACCGGACCTTCAGATCCCATGGAATTCGAGATTAATGAACAAAGTTCGTTGAGGAGGCATTCTTCGGAAAATGCCATCGATGAATTCTCTCGCGATATCTCGCGTGATTTCGGGCACTGGTGACCATCGCATTTGCATGATGATTCCCTTTGACAGTTGGGGGGCCGAACATCTTCGGAATTTCAATAAGTTTTAATCTCTCTTTCGAAGACCCCTTCCCTCCTCTCAAGGCTTTCTGCTGGGCCCTCTCCTAGGGCATTCAGGTATAATTGAGTATATTTTATCAATTTCAAATTCATTTAATTATGTTCTTATTTACTTTCGGCCACTTTATAAAGGGTGCGGCGACCTTCTGTGTTAATTTAATTCAAAATCAATTAATGAAGAGGGCTACAAAGGAGGAAAATGCTTCCATTTCCAATTGATCTGCTCCTGATCGATGAAGTGATTATGGAATCGGAAGGAATTACTTATTGCCAGGGACATTGGCCATGCAAAAGTGTTGGTGATTGTTTGAATAAACTATCAACCTCTATTAGGGGGCTTTCGAAGGAAATCTGGCTTTGATTTTTAGTTTGTTATTTTATTGAATGTGACTTTGATTTCGCTTGATATGATCCATTCAAGATATTCTTCCCAGAAGAAAAATTGAATTCGAACTTTCTTTAAAAGTTATATATAAAAGTTATATTAAGTTAAATATCGTCGTAACAGTTATATTAACAAGTTAAATATCGTTGCCATTAAAATAATAGTAATGAGAAAGTGCTTGTGAATGTCTAAATAAAGTATTGACCGGCAGGTGAAATATTGCCTCGGTTTGTATTTTATTTTTTAGTTTAGGAATGTGCCTTTAATTTTGCTGTATTCTGATATGGTTCATTTAGGTTATACTTCTCACAATAAAAAATATTTTTAAAGCTTTTTTCAATCAAAAATTAATAATGCAGTTAATTTAATAGCATAAATGGGCGCTGATGAATAATTTAATAAACTATCAACTTTTATTAGAAACGTTTCGAATGAAACCTGGCTTCGAACTATAGTTTATTGTCGTAAAGAATGAGACTTTAAAGAATGTATTCTGATATGGTTCATTCAGGTAATTCTTCCCAGTAAAAAAAAATGGATTTAAATTTTATTCAAAATATTAAATAAAGCAACATTGCAATTAATACAATAATAATTTTATTCAAAACATTTTAACACACACTTTTTTTTTACTAGACTTGTTTATAGAGATGAAATTTGCAACTGAATTTTCATTCACTGCCTGTGACGAAATAATGATAAAATTTCGAGCAGTTCTGTGTTTCGGGTAGCAATACAATATTTTAATGTTTTCAGGACTAATTTTTAGCTAGTCTATTACCTGAAAATAAGGTATTTAAGATAGAAATTAATTTAATAGAACAAAAGAATGTGGTGGGTTTTTTTTATTGAATAAGAAATTTGAATTCGTATTCTTTACATTAAATTCCTTAGAAAGATTTAAAACTACTGCTAATTCTGATGATCTTCAGTTGATTTTGTATAAAACAAGAGTGGTAGCCTATTAAGAAATTTTTCTTGTTATATAATGAAACTTAAAACAGCAATTAATTTAGTTGCCCTTTAATTCATCTTTATAAGAAATGGAATTGAATAACGATTTATTGACTGTGAAAATTAAATTAAAATAATTTTTATTCAGCAGAAGTCTTTAAACTAGCTAAGAATTTTTAGACTGCTGAAGTTTATTTTATAAAGGAACAGTTCATAACATACAAAGCAAACTGTATTGACATAGTGATCAAAACAGTTGAGTTTGTTCAGATTAATTATTTTGATTCCTGTTTCGAAGATGGTCTGCAGGGGCCCTAATGAAACATAGAATAATATATTGAATTTCATTGATTCCAGTCATAGTTTAGAAGTTATTGTGTTTGCATGCATGTGCAAGCACAGACAGATAGACAAACGATTGAGAAATTTAGCTTAAAATGTATAAGTATCTATATTTTAGATGCTGTACTGATGTACCAAATTTTACTTATCTATCTCTTTACGTCTTGTAGATTTTCGAGTTCACTTATACTAGAACAACCAGACGGACACACAGACTTCCTCTGAATGGATTCCATTCAAAATTTGGTCGTAATTTAATATACCAGGTTTCAGTTATCTAGCTGAAAGCAATTTTGAATTATCGTATTCACTAACAGACAGACTTCCTCTGAATGAATTTCGTTCAAAATTTGATAATTTGGTCTTCAAATCTGGTCGTAATTTCATACACCAAGTTTCAGCCATCTAGCTGAAGGCCATTTTGAATTAGCGCCTGATATAGACAGACATAATGCCAAAAGCGCGTGTTTCGGATTCAGGGAAATCCAAAATGTAAAAATTTGTCAAAAGTCACGAATTTCAATTTTTTGATCACTATAATATTTTCTCTATACTCAATATACGAGAGGGTAAAAATGGCTAGTATTGTTTAAAATTTAATATTAACCGGTTAAATATTTATATTACAAAGGCGGTTTGTTCTTTTAATCAACATTATAATATAAATATTTTTGCATATTTTTTTTCTCTGGCGAGTAAAAATTGATGAATTAATACAAATATCTCTTTTTAGAACAGCCTAGAAAATCTTATTTTCTATCAATAGCATCCCCATTTGTTTCCCCAGTATCTCAAAAAATCGAGCCCGCTCTTAAAATATCCTTCGCAGAAACACACATTCGTAATTGGTTTAGCTATTATGCAGAACAGTTTCCCCTTTTTCTCTTTCTTATAAAAGGGAGCATCGTTTCTTCCTTGAACGATATAAGACGAGACACAAAACTCTCAAACTTAAAAGAAAGTAGTAAAACAATGCTTAAAAAAACATTACTCCGTGGGTAGCGATCGAAATTTTTTTCACTTCTCCTTCTTCTCTTAAGTTTAATTTTTTTTTATTCCTTCTCCTCTTCTTCTTCCTAATTTCGTGCTTTGATACAAGAGAATTTTCCCAAACCAGCATTCTATGTAAATGAGTTGTTTTGGGTGAATACGTAATGAATGCAAATCAGCAAGTCAGTCTAGATTGCAAAAGATCCCCGTCCAATCATCGGCAGTTGAACGCTTCGTTAGGTTTCAGACACACATCAGTAACGATTACAACCACTAGGTGATCATCGCAAATTAATCACAACAAAGTCTGTTTAGAAAAGAAACAGACGATCTTTGTGCTACAGGTCGAGCTACACGAGAAACTTTTCCTTTGATGTTGCCATTAAAGCGGAGAAATTTAATGAAGGAAAAGCAGCAAACGATAAATAAATAATAAAAAAAGAGAATTCCAAATTCTAAATGATTTCGAGAACTCCGAAATGAATTCCGTAGTTTTGCTTAGAGTTGATGAAAATGGTGCGCGTTTCGATTGTCTTTATTAGCGAAATCTTTATCTTTTGAAATTCGTGTTATAATCACTCTTTTATTTGAAGGCTATGATTAAAATAATAAATTATTTGCACATTTCAGTTTGATGTTTTTTCTCATATTTTGCAATTTGTATTTGAATTCATGTAGAGCTTTTCCGGTATAATTGGCCTTCGGTATTTTATTTTCAAATGAAGTATTTTTAAAGTTGATAATTGATTTTTTTTTTTCGTTTCTTTCCAGGTAAGACGAGATGATGTTCTTTCTGAAAAAGATGAAAACTTAGACCATCTCTACATTCTTCTCGGCATTCATTTTGTCGAATTTTGTAAAATAGAATGAATCTAATAAAAATAAAAAACTTTTGCTTTGAAATATAAGTTTATATACATATATGTATATTTTTTTCTTTCAATCACTATAAAAGTTTTACCCATGAATTACTATGATAAGTAGCAGTTTTATAACATACCAAAATACTTAAGCAATTGAAATCTATATCCCTTTCAAATCCATTCAGTATTTTATTATCAATTTTAAAAACTCAGTTATAAATTATATTTCAGCTGAAAATTTTCAAAATGATATCAATATATATCTTTATTTCCAAAACTCATACAATTGAATACATATAAGCGAATAATATTTGACATTTAAATTATATTAAAATTTAAAATCTAATAAATTATAATCTATACTATTTAGTTTAATTTTTTTTCAAATTATTCGAATGTTTCTTTAGTAATATTTGAAATTCAATTACAAATATATTGATAAACATGTAAATACGTTTCAGTGATTCATAAGAGATAAAAACAGAAGAAGTGTTAACATATTCAAGATTTTAATTAAAAATATAATTATTATATAGGAAAATATATTCATGTTTTAAACAAAAAAATGAGTATGAAATAATAAGTATATATATAATGCCTTTTTTTTGGCTGGCTCCAAAATAGTATTGAAAATTAAGAATAATATTTTCAGAAAATAATCTGTTTTCCTTAGCAAACCAAATAGATAATACTATGTTTTTATTTCTAACTGTAATTTTTTTATCATTGTCCAGTGCATTTTGCGTCATTCGGAATCTTCTTTCAGAATAGAGACATAATAAATTATAAATTATATCTAATTTTCATTTTTTTTTCAAATATTAGTTATTAAGCATATTTCAAAAAATTGTAGACATTTAATATCCCTAGAAATTTCTCTGAAATCTATCAGGATTATTATATTAGATTTTAAAATTCAATATGCAGGCGATTAAATCTTACTAATCGGGAACAGTAGTATTATCTAAACAAACAAAAAAAAAAAAAAAAAACTTCCCCTTTTTTGCGATAAAACTGACGAATTATAAATTTCTCAATTTCTTAATCTGAAGCCTTTAGAATGCTTTTTTCCTTCATATAGGGTCATTCCTTGAGACAATGGTTATAAATTGTTTGAAATAGCATTATTCAAAACTTCACAACTCGATCGATTCTAGTTGCCGAATTGTCAAATTATTAAGAAATGTTAGTATGTCACGAAAATATTCCGAAATGGATATAATAAAAGTGGAAAAAATGCTTAAAAATTCAGAAATTGTGGTTTTTTAAAAGCATTTTATGTATTAACTAAAATAAACATGCAATATAATTAGAAATACCATTACGCAAAAAAAACCCTTCTTTTAAAATTATCAGCAATCTGGAAAAAATGTACATTAACTTAATTGGCTCCATTAGAAAGATAATACTTTGAGTTTTACAACGGTGAAAAAATTCATTTTTCCTGAATTTATGGCGGAAAAAATCAAAATCTTCGTTAAATTTAAATTGCTTAAGATTCTGCTCCGATTCACTAATTCCAAAGAATATTTACCCCAAATTCAGTAACTATAAATTAATCTCTCTGACCTATACACACAGCATGTTAATACACATGAGACATACAATTCCGTTCACAGTTGTTTTTTTTAATAGTAAATGTTTTAAACGCATCGATGTAACAAGTATCTCAAAGAATAAGCGATGGATTTTATAAATGAGAAATAATCTGAATCAATAGTTTTTTATCATTCTTTTTAAAAATTTATAAAATAGAGGATGTACCATTTTAATAATTAAGCAAGACCGATTTTTTTGAGAAAACAGAGATTATGAAAACAGCAAAGTGATTTTTTTCCCCATGAAAATTCATTGTTAAATATTAAAAATTTGTCTAACCGTAATTAAAAATTTGTCTAACTGTTTTGAGAATTAAGCTAACTGGAGCATTCTAAACACGGAAAATCATTAAAAGTAAATAAAAGTTGTTTTTTTTACCATGTAAATTTTATAACTGATTGAAAACTTATACTGAACTGAAACTGATTATAAAACGATAGAATTCTTTTTTTTCTTTCAAAGCCAGAAATGCGATAAAAAAAAATTCTGAATAAATTACCAAGAAATTAGTATAACATGAAAGAACATAATTCGATAATTAGACTTAATTTATTTTCATTTTCATATAAAGAAATAATTTTTTTTAAAAAAAATAATAGTTGCCAATTTGAAAAATCTAAAAAAGTACATGATTTATTTTTTTCATTGTATATAATCTTTTATAATTTATACTAGTCAGAAATAAGTAAAAATAGGCTAAACAGAAGTATAGTTTTTGTAAATCCTGTACTATAAAATTTAATTCGATTGTAACGGAAAGAATTGTTCTTTTCATACCAAAGTTTGATAAATTGATTTGTTTGAGAAAAGAGTAAGAAACTCTATACTTCTGTCTCTCATAAAAACTCCTGTTCGTTATATTTTTGAATGCTAATTTATGAGCTTTAAATTTTAAAATCTATGAGATGGCGCCACAACAGTTGTACGAAGGTTGAGTGTTCATAGTCCGAGGTCACCAATGTAACGGATTGGGATATGTGAGGATAGAACCTGCGATCTTGTGGTTCGCAGCTCAGTAACATGGCCACAATCCAAAAGCAATTGCTCGTGTAGAGTAGCTGTTAATTGGCTTATAAGCTTTCACACAGTATCTTGTTCATTGTCTAAATAGAACATAAAAACAAATGGAATGAGTGATGGTAAGCAGGGTGTTTTAAAATTGGATTGAAAAACTTTAAAGTTCGTTAGTAAATATCAAAAGGAACAAAAATTGTGATTGAACACTCTGTGACAATCACGTTGAGAGGGTGGAAATAATGAAAAACACACACAAGTTTCAATCTCAACTTGGAACCACTAAATAAGACCTCAATAGCTTCAAAAAGATTTATTTGATTGATTATTACAAGAGTTGTTGGAAATGGCGGCCTTTTACGTCATTGCACAGTCTATAACAACGGGAAAAGGATTTCCGGAAAGATCGAAAAACTATGTATTATTTTGATGTCAATCACAGCTACGATAATCATAATCCAAGCCATAATATCTTCCATTATATTCATAGGCGTTGCATAAACGAGTAATATAAGATAGACCTCACACGAAAAAATTATACGGATTAAGATCTGGCAAACATGGAAACCATGCAATATATCCCAAGCGTCCAATCCACATTTTTTGGCATGTATCAACATGAAGGATTACGCATCTTGCTGGAAAAATATGTAAGTAACAACATCATGAATGAACTCACATACGTCGGTATGCTTTGCAAAAATTGTCCGACTACGGTTCAGACAGCTCATTCAGTCAGCTCGTAAGCGATTAATCATTGAAAATTCTTGTCCATACATTGATACTAAACCTGTGTTGAGATTTCTTCGATACACTGAAATAGGAATTAACCATCGCCTACATGTGCACATTATGTTTGTTGACAATGCTTTCTAGATATGAATCTACATTCGTTTTTCGCGAATTTCATCCCCTTAACAAATTCTTTTAACTGCAACACCATGTTCCATTGTAATTTTTGTTCCTATTAATATCGCCTAACAAAACTCTAAAATTATTGATCCGACATTAAAACACTTGGTATAGATGGATCTTAAGTAAAGATGAGAAATAAATGCACTTTTGAATATTTTTAAAAACTTCTTTGGTAGATTTAAAAACAGTTTTCATCAATAAAGATCCAAATATATTTGGGTCTGATGTAGACAATATCTAATTCTTGAATCAAATGTCCTTCTGCTGGTGTGTTATTGAAGTTTGGAAAAAGAAAGGATGCCAGTTGAGATATCGTCCTCGTCATCTGATCACGATTCTAAACTGCTAGGCCCATCCGAAAATAGGCCTTATACTGCTTTAATAAATAAACATTAATAGAACTAAACTAAACGCAAAAACAAATTTGGAAACAAAAAGATAATTTAAATCACATTCATTGAACCATCAAATCATTTTGATAACAAAAATTTTGTTTTCAAAACTACAACATACCAAACAACTAGATGAGAAATCTCTTAAGAATAATTTCTGTCATAATATCAATTACTCTCATATCAATTAACAGGGAAAAACATAACCCTCTTAGATGAGAAGTTGAGCTGCAATTGGCGAATGAAATTGAAGCAGAAACTGACCATCGGTTCATTGAACAAAAAGTCCTCATCTTCTTAACCTCCTCCCCATCAGCTAATATAACATTTTTATTTATCTTTTTCATTCGGTGGACTTAGAAAGGTCCTTTCCGTTCTGAAGTTTGGTGGGTGCCTCATCAAGAAAACAGTTGAGCCAAGCTAAAAGAGTTTTCTGCTTCTGCACCCCTCCCCCCTTTTATAGCCCCCTCGAATATTTTTGATTGATGTTCAGATAAATAATATAATAATGATCCAAGCGTTACCGCTTGGCTGACAGGGAGACATATTAAATTCAGATGTGAACTGCTAGAATTTCAAATGTGGCAGTTTCTACGAATCTTTCTTTTTAACTTTTTTTTTCCACCCTCCCGTCTTCTTTTTTGGCGTTAGGCAGTTCCGGTTTTTAAGGGTTGCTATAATTTTTACTGATTCTTGGCACTGTAAATTTTTTTACGCCAAATAATGAAGATTTTTCTCTTCCCCCACTAAACTATGAATTGAAAACTTTTAAGGAGTAATAGAACTAAATCCAGTATTGGAGAAAACACAAAACAAAATTGAAAAAATAATAATTCATTTAACATAAATCGGGAACTCATAAAAGAATTATCGTTAAATACAATAAGCGATGAATACTTATTTTGTAAGGGAGTAATAGTTATGTATAAAACTGCATATTAATAAAAAAAATTTATATGTTGACAATGAACACTACCGTGTTGCTTAGGATAAATAATCAATAGCTCCTGCAAAAATTTGCTGGCACCAAATAAATATCTGGAACATACATAAATGGGCAATGAAGATTTTTTTACATGCTCTTTTTTATCTTGAATCTTCATATGCAGAAGGATGCAATTTTTGCAATTGGATTTCTTAATGTTATGCCAGATTTCTGGAACTGTTTATAATTATGTACTTCCCGCTTCAAAAGTCAATGCGCTATTTTAATACTTCCAGAACGTATCGATTCAATTAAGCAATTACTTTTAATTAAATCGTTTTTTCTTTCGAGAAGTATATTCTGGTTCGTGGATTTGAAAAGGTTTTCACAATATTTCTAATAATTTTAATAATAAATTAGGAAATGCATTGATAAAAAAAAATAGAATTAAATCTTTTAAAAATATGTAATATGCAAAAAATGTTATTAAAAATTTGGAAGTCAAAGCAGAAATCGTAATAGTGTAAAATTCGCTGAAAAAATATTAAAAAAATTAAGTCACAATGATTTTTTCTAAAAAAAGAAACATTTATAAAAAATTTAAATATAATATTAAATAGTTATCAGTTTACTTAAGTAATTGATGACTTTTTATACTTTTACTTTTATCGTGTATGTATTTTTATCAGCATCTCGTGCTTTTTTTATTCGTTTTTAATTTAATTATTATTCGTTAAAAAGCATTTTTAGAATTTTTTTTAAAAGCACAATTTTTTAAAAATTTGCTAAATATTTCTAATTTATTCATTTCACAACCTACAGAAGTTTTTCCCCAAACTTTCCTAAAGTTTCTCTACCAAAGGAGTTTGTTATCCCTCTAATCGTGTAAAATTGTAGATATTTGATAAGTGTGTAAACTACACAGTGCTCAAATTTTTATTTTCAGAGACTTACATAGGAGAACTCACGTAATGCAACATTCGTGCGCTTTTTAATGTAGTAAATAAAATTAAATATGTTTTTCGGACGGATTCTTTTTTCGACTGATTGCATTCAAAAATCCAAGTAGAGAATTTTTGTTTTAATCAATTGACAAGAACGCGTCTAAAATTCATTTTCGTTTATCGGATACTTTTAACCACAAGTAATAATCGCCAAAAAAAACTCTCCAATCATCAGGTGATAGATCAAATAAAAATGCTAAATGCAAGCCAAATATTAATATTTCGTAACTATTGTATGTCCATGCCATGACATGCTGGGATATCTCCTTGATTAGAGAGTATGAGAGAGAATTTTAGAGAGAAAACTTCCGATATTTTTGCTTTCAGTTCAGTTTATTTAAACTCCCAAAGTCCATTTTTCAAGTGATGATAATGACCAACTTTCTAACTAGCCATTATCTGTAATAATGATGAGAACTAGATTATTAAACATTCTAAATCTAGAGGTGCTGTAATTGGTTTTATTTTGTTGCAATATTCACTTCCAAATGTGGAGCAATTTGATAACTGTCACCACTTCCTACTCATATATTAAATGGCTGTGAAACTTGTAAATTTTCAATAGCGTGTAACTACTTTCTTTAAGAAACCAATATTCATAAATGATTTGGCATGATATTTCACTAAATAATCATTTAAAAGGAAGTTTTATTTGATTATTTAGTTGCTCTTTTTTATTTATCATCGTATGCAAGAAAAAGAAAGAATTAAATTTGAAATTATTTTAACAATCATATTTTCTAATATGTTTCCACACATGCTTTTTATAACTTAAAATGAATCTATATGTTTTGGTTCAAAAGTGGAACAAACATTATCTAAGAAATATAATCTAATATAATTAAAAATACAGTGGAACCTCGTTAAAAGAACATAATTCGTTCTTGGATCTTGATCGTAAGGCGAAACACCAGTCAAGCGAATCAGTTTCTTCCATAGGAATAAAATAAAATAAAATAATGTTTTTCATTCTGAAAAAAAATATTCAAGTAAATTCATAATAATGCAATTTATTATTTATAATGTATGAGTTTCTTTACAAAAAAAAATTGTCTAAAGACACATTTGTCTTTGGATACACTCCGAAATTTAATGAAAATGAGACAAAGCATTTTCGTTTAATGAATTTATAGTGCTTATAGCTACTGTATTATCAGAGTAATTTTCTCAAAGTACTATGCAGTAATTTTTATTCTTTCAGTATCTCTCTTATTTCAGAGGAAGGTTGTTGCTCTGTGGTGTTCATTATTTCATCCGCTTCTGGCCAAATCTCCTCCCCAGCTTTTTACTGTGACGCAGAATGTAGCTCTATAAGCTCTTCTGTAGTTCTGACTTTGTTCTGCCACCAGGTTATTGATGTAGTTGCTATATACTTCTATCTATAATCATCGCCAAAGACAAAATCTCTCCAATTAAAATTCCACAGGCACTTTCTCGAATCCATCGGAATTGCGTTTTCGACAACGCTATCCGGCCATAACTCCTTTCATGAAGATATAAGTGTATTCTTCAAATAAGTGCTTAATATAGATCAATCCAGCATGTGGCGTCAAGGTGTCTCCTAGCCAACGGCGTGTCACTAATTTATATTTTGTTTTACTTGTTATATGAATCATTCATTATGCTAGGTACTCTTTAAGGAGATTGAGGTTTGACAAAAAAGATATAGTGCTCCTTCATTACTTACACACTTTTAGAATAAAATGAAAAAAAAATCACCAACCCCATTAATATTTTAAAAATTATGGGAATTATTAAAGATTATTTTAAATAAAAATGGCCATTTAGTTTATTTATACTTAGCAATGTTAATTTTTTGCTTTCCCCAGACTCAGGTGTATGGTAAAGGCGTAATCATGACCTACAGTTTGAGCGTAATAAAATAGAATTATCACATAAGAATTATATAAGGAGATATATTTAATAGTTAAAAAAATTGAATTTTCCGATTTTATCGAATGACCACATTTCAGATATTCTTCTTCCAAAAACCACATTTTGGGTATTATATCTGCTTCTGAGCACTGATTGCTCAAAAATGTTTGTTATATGACGTATGAAATTCAGCATGTGGTCTTTAAACTAAAGTTTTAAATTTCTATCAAATATTTCAGAAAAATCTATTCAGAGAAAGTTTGAATATCAGAGGAAAAGTGAACACGATAATTACAAAACTTAAAAAGCAAGATGAATAAATTTTGATTCACAGTTTTAGCATCGGAAGTATCGATTCGTATCAAAATTTGAAACAAATCCACAGATATGTTGACTTTTTGTCAGTCTGGATATTCGCATGTATGTAAATGCGTGAGCTCAAAAATACAAATACTTGGATAAATGGAAATTAATATGTAATCTTGCAGCTACAATTGTAATTCTGGAACAAATTTGATTTCAGTTGCTCAAAAAAGTCCAAAATGCATGTTCGCTTTTTTTTTTTTCGTTTTATACTACATGTACGAGACTCTTAAAGTAAAAATCTGAGTACTCGTGGCATCCATGGTCTTTCCCAATACAACAATTTTTATGTGTGTATGGAAGGATGACATCTTTATTAAGAAGTATCCGAGAACAATTTCAGGAGACTACTCTCATTGATTTAAAGCTGCTATTAGTTACAAATTGACTAAAGGAGCTACAAGTTACAAATAGACTAAATTCTTATCAAATGAAAGATGCTATCATTCATATGCAAGCTATAATAGCTTAATACAATTCCAAGGTTTAGTAGTTGGATGCAATTCAGTGCTATACTAATTTAATGTAATTCAATAATTTAGCAAGGGCCACGATGACCTGGTGATAAAATCAGGCTTCGGAACCGAAGGGTTTCAAGTTCTAGAGCCGTTTCCACTGAAGAATCATCATGTAAGCGGGTATTGTGCACGTTGAATCTGTCGAGTCCAAACGTCCTCCCACTGGTGTAGCGTGGAATCTTGGAGAGGGGGATGCCGGCTCAGGCGTCCTCTTCGTCATCTGATCATGGTTCAAAATTACGAGGACCGTTCCAAAATAACCTTAATGTTGCTTTAAAAATGTTAAGTTAAAATAACTAAACTGAACTCAATACCTTAGTTTTGACAGTCACGTGAAAGACAGAATCTCAGATTTCAGAACACATTGTGATACGGTACTGTAAACTTAAGTGCCCTTGCTTTATACAAGATTTTATTTGGAATCGAAACTTACAGTTTATAAAAGCCATAGAATAAGAATTACGATTTTTTCCCCCATTTACGATTTAAGTTTTCTCTCAGGGAATTGCTTAGCGTTTTTACAATGGTCTAAGTAAAATCAAATAACAATTAATATTTTACAAAATTGAAGCACTCATTTCTTATCAAAAACTTTTAACCTCAAAGATCTTTTTCTACCAAAGTAAATGAATCTCTACTGACGAATTATCGCCAATTATGGCACTCCTACTCCCAGAAGTGTCCCAAAACTGCCGTTATTGGTCGAAGGCTATCGTACTCCAGAGAACAAGGGAGGGGGGGCCGGATAATGTCCGGTAATAGTTGACGACGGAGGAGAGGGAAAGCGAAAACTGATTACCGAAGCTGGCGATCAAGTGAACCGGACATGATACCGAAGCTAGGATGGGGTGGGGGTGGAGGAAGGTCTGGTGAAATCCATCCGTTTCGTTAGAAGGATGTGTTTTGTCCTAAACACTGATTTCCGAAGATTCTTTTGGGGCTCTTTTGATGAATGACGTAGATTATTTTTCGATTTTTTTTTTCCTCCTCTCTTCCTATCTCTTCTGATATCTATACATATTTATTTCTTTTATATTTCCGTTTCAAATATAGACTTCATAACAAAATGAGAAAATTCTTCTTACGACTTAGAGGTGCTTTCGTGCAAGAGCTCATTTGGGCAAAAATAACAAATGTTTACTGAGTAATATGCATATTTATAAATGCGGAAGTAATTGATCTCATTATTGACTTGCAGATTTCATTACTGTCCTCTTCCTATCATTTCGTGGTATTATACCAAATCAATTCACAAAGAAATTTAAAAAAAAAAAAACACCTGCAAATTTCTGCTTTCCTGCCGCTTTGAGGGACCAACTCTGTTTCTCAATTACTAAAACGTTCAAATCTGAAAGTTCTTAGATATTATGGATGGGGATAACTAAATAAAATTAGAAGTGTTCAAGCGAATAGTAACTGGTCAATTCACAAAGAAATTTTTTAAAAAACGGAAACTTTTGCTTTCCAGCCGCTTTGAGTGACCAACTCGGCGTCTCCATTATTAAAACATTCAATCAGAAAGTTCTTATGCATTTTGGATGAGAATAATTAATAAAATTAGATGTGTTCAGGAAAAAAAATAACTGGTCAATTCACAAAGAATTTTTAAAAAAATGAAACTTTTCCTTTCCAGCCGCATTGAGGGACCAACTCGGCTTCTCTATTACTAAAACATTCAAATCTGAAAGTTCTTAAATATTATGGATCGGAGTAACTAAATAAAATTAGAACTGCTCATGCGAGTCAATAACTAGTGACTTAAGTCTCAACATTGATTCAAAAAGCATAAAATGTATAAGAGGAGTTAGAGAAAGAAGATACGATGGAAGAAAAAAAAATACGATATTACTACAATTAGCCTTTACGTATTAAAAAAATAAATTATTCAAGAAATATCATTATTTATTTACATTTAAATTTGTCCACAATGTCTTGGCTTGCCAAGAGGTGTATAGCATTCATACAGGTGGTAAAGAATTTGAGAGCAGAAACAAAATTGCAAAACAAAAACAAACAAAACTTTACTTCAGTCTTGAATTACTCAAAATATACACAAAAGTAACAATAAAAATACTAAAACTTTAAACAAACTTAAAAGGTAAAAAAAAAATGTAAAAGAAGAAATTATCATTTCTTTCAGCAATATGCAATTAATTTACAAAAATAACAAAAATCAAAGAAAAATTTTAAACCTAAAAACATAAAATTCGTTGTATGGTTATACAAAATGTATATTTTAAAATCACCCCCCCCCCCAAAAAAAAAATCAAAGTTCACATAAACTTTAGAAGAATTAAAGCTTTTTCGATAAATGTTATGCACTCAGAGAGCTCATGGCAGATTCAGCTGGAAATCTTAAATATTTTGTTTAGTTTCATCAGTCCATATTTATTATTTTTTTAGTCGCCACTGGCGACCAGCTGGTTCGCCAAGAACCTTGGTAATATCTGTTTTCAGATAAATTGTTTGGATGTAACTTAATATCCATGATTATACCAAATTGTTTTACATTCAAGCCTTATTTTAAATATCTGATTTAAGTCGTTTTACTTCTTCTTTGCATTTTGTGCGCGAGCGTTTCTAATGGAGACAGTCCCATGCCATGATAGCTCCATTAAAATATGTAATCATGCTATTCATCTATCTTCTAAATTTTGTGATATTTTATACTTTATGATTTGTCTTGCAAACTACACATATATTAAACCATACTTCTCTGTCCTTCAACAATGGGAGATATTTTTGCGATTAAATATTTGATGAAACAATGAAAAAGATTTGATTTTCAGGTTAACATTGCATCTATAGCTGGAATTTAGTCCGAATAAATGTTAAAAGAAATTGCCAAAATTCTGCAAAAATTCTCAAAATTTTTTAATTGGTGTCATTAAAAAAGGCAATATTTTATATTTCAAAACAGAGTAAAATTCATTTTTGTGAAGAAATATTTTCGGAAGTTATTGCAGAAAAATTGCAACATTAAATTTCTTTTTTATTTAGTCAAATTCTAATTAAAATTTCAAAAATAAAATCACTCCTAGGTGCATATTCCTGTCCTCCATTTATGTGTCAAATTTTTCAGTTGTAAATCAGATGGTCTGGCTTGTACAGCTCTAACATGCGTACACGTACGCGTACTCACAGAAGTTCATCTTCATAATTATAACAGATTAAATAATTGATTTGCTTATATCTGTAAGTCTGTTTTTATTAATTTAAATAATTATTATTAGAAATATAGATTACTAAGTTTTAATATTATTTACTTACTTTTAGAAGAACGATTATTATTAGAAACATAACAATTCCCATCATGTTGGGAACCATACATACAATTTCACATGTTGACCAGTTTGAATAGATAAAAGTAAAAATCAAAAAGACTGCGATCAACAACAACAAAAAAAACATGTGGAATTTTATCAATAATTATTAGGATTAATAGACATAATGATGCTTTACTGGAGTTTCTATTTAAGAATTCGTCCATTAGTTTTGCCAATTAATTACTATGAATTATCTAATTTTATATTTCCAGAGAGAGTTAAGAAATATTTAATTTTATATTTCCAAAAAATGGTTTGAGGAAAATATAGCGATGTATATTATAGATAGAATTGCAAACGCATAACAAGAAGAGGATAAGAGAAATATATTTGATCTGTGTACTAATTTTTAGACTAACACTATGGAAGGAAAAATTTGTCTTCTCATTATCATTATTCAGCCACTTGTGATGACAGAGAGTAAAAAAAAATATACTCAGGTGCCACTTAACGTTGTTATCCCTTCCAAACATTCCAAGAAAATTTTTGTTTAAAACTATTAATCAGTTTTATTGGTCGCTGATTTTAAATATTATACAATTTTGATACCTGATAAAAATCCATTTCACATCTCTCAGATAATTTTCTAAAATTACTTTTAAAAGATAAATTACTTCTAGAACAAAAATATTTAACAAAATTTCATTTCATAAGTTTTTTTTAAGTTACCTCCTATTGGTGATTTACACACTTCTAATTTGAAGCCTTAAGGGAGATGGAAAGTGCTTTAGAAAGCCTTAAAACTTATCGTTTTTTCAATAAAAATAATGTGATAATAAAAGGAACAAACATAAATTTATTTCCAATAGATTTCAAGGCAAATTTTTAGCAGAAATATTGGTCCTCTTTTAAATATCAGATCACGAGATTAGTACGTTATAAGGGCAACCCTTGTTATACTTATATATAATTGGTTAAGATTTTGTTTTAATGTAAGTTCTATTGTTTCCAAAAACAGCATATTCTTTAGGCATTTCCCAAGCTAATAATTGTAAGGAATTAAGTCAGGTTAACTTGGTGTTCAAGAAGTGAAAAATATACGACTGGTTACTCTATTATTGATAAAATGATTGTGAAGATAATTTCAGTACGTTGAAATGCACCATCCTGCAAAAAGGAAATTAGATTTTGACACTGCATTTGTCACAGAAGAAGTAATATAAAATTTAGGATAATGTAATGATATCTAACCGCAATTATGAATCAAATCGAAAAGCTTATAGCATTGAATTAATTTTCCTAACTATAAAATGCCAGGATACATGTGGATATGTGAATCTATATACAACTGTAAGCAAAGTAGAATAAATTTCTGGCAGATAAAATATAAATTGATTTTAGCTTAAAATATGGCAATTATGGGCACTCACAATTCCATTCAAATAAATATTGTCGTAATATCTGACTAATCATGAAGTATATCAAAAGACATTTAGAAGCGTATTATAAAATACCATGTACCTATGGATATATGATTCCTCGTGTAATTGTAAATAAAGAAGAAATTTCCTGAAGACATAATACAAATTGGCATTGATCTAAATATGATAATTATAGGCATTTTTATAGAGCAAATCAAACAGATGTTATATCTAACCATAATCATGAAGTATATCAAAAGACTTTCAGAAGAGTATTAAATTTTCTTATAAAATACCAAGATACCTTTGGATATATGAACTCTCATGCAATTTTAAAAAAAGAAGACATTTCCTGAAGATATATCATAATTTAGCATTGGTTTAAAATATGACAATCATAGACATTTTTACATTGTCATCCAAAGAGATGTTATAATATCTAACCATAATGATGGAATATATCAAAAGACTTTTAGAAGTGAATCAAGTTTTGTACTAAGAAATACCAAGATACACTTGGATAAGTGAGCCTACAGGCAATTGTAAAAAAAGTAGAAGAAATTTCTGATAGACTTAATTTGATATCGGCATAAAATATGACAATTATACCATGTATGACAACAGTACCATGTAATTAATTGTTGTCATGACATCTAACTGCAATCAAAAGACTGTTAGAAATAAATTAATTCTTCTAAAATACCAAAATACATGTGAATGTGTGAACCTACATGCAATTGTAAGCAAAGTAAAAGAAACTCCTGGCAGACATGATATAAATTTGTGTTGGCCTAAAATGTGACAATTATTGGTGTTGACAGTGACGTTAAAATAAAAGTGTGAACTTCGATTCTATAATATATTCCATGGTCACGAGGCATCAAATATTATTCTTGCTAGAATTCTCAAAAGAACAATGCAGCCTGTTCCTGATGCTGAAGGGTAAAAAAAAACGAAATAATTTTGCTAAACTATTTCCTAGATGTACTACTTGTCAAGTATGCATTTAATTGAAGTAACATAATTGGGACAATACTAAATCTGGCACGTTTTGAAAAAGTAAAACATTAATGATACAATGACTGCAATTTTATGAATAGCAATAATCCTCCCCTTTGCCAGAATTAATATTTAAAATATTGAATTCAAATTTCTCATTAATTTAGTTCCAAATTAGAATTATGCTCTAATTTGCATACAGATATAAGAATTGTCTTGACTTTCATAGAAAACTTAACCAGCTATACAAAATTTTCAAAAGCAATCTCCATAACGATTATTGCCAGTATAAAGTTTCCGTTTCAAAACCATTAATGAAAATCCTATGTCATCTGCGTTATCTTTGTCCATGCGAGTCATAAAGAATATGTCCAATAATCAATGTCCATGATAAGTCAAGTATCAGTGTCCGCAACGTTTTTATAATTTGGGCGACGCGACGTTACAAATTAAATCTAAAAATTAAAAAGTTATATTAACCCTGAATACTAAATATTTAATAAAACTTTTTTTTTCTAAAAATATTTTTTAATCAAGACGTGCTTTGTATAGGACAGAATTGTTTTAATTCTGTAATGGAATGATTTTCCTTTGATTTGAATGAAATGTATGCAAATTTTGGTATATACTTGGTGACTGATTACTTACAGAACGTCCCAAACAAGTCAACTTATTTTATATTATCCTCCTTTTTTATTTATTTATTTATTTTTGGTAATTCATACTATTCATTTTACAAATTTAACTTCATTTTTAGTGTTACACTTAAAATACACATTCACAGTATCACAAAAATATTTCAACAATTATAAAACAGTTTTTATATAGCTAATTTCTTGAACAATTTCTTCAGAGACGTCATAATAAGCAGTTACATCTCCTTCTCTTCCCTACAATTACCTTCCTTTAACGCCACGGTGGCCTGGTCGTAAGGCTTCGGAACCGGTGGTTTCAGATTCGAGACTCTATTCCACCGAAGAATCGTCGTGTTAGCTGGTCTGGAGAATGTTAAATCCGTCCACGTTAAACGTCCTCCCCCTGGAGTGCTGTGGAGAGGGAGCTGCTAGCTCAGGTGTTGTCCTCGTCATCTGACCCTGGTTCAAAATTACGAGGTCCATCCCAAAATAACCCTAGTGTTGCTTTAAACAGGATGTTAATATAACTAAACCTTCCCTTAACTAAAAATGTATATTTTAAGTTATTCGTATTTAAAAATGCACATTTACAATATTCACAGAAATATTCCAATAATTAAATGATCACTTTTTATATATATCTAATTGCTTGAGCAATTTCTACAGAGGCGTCAAAATGAGTATTTACATCCTTCTCTCCCAACAGCCACCTTCTCTGTTAATCTCCTGGATGTTCTTTTTTCATCCGATCCTTCCTTCATCCATATGCAACGTTAGGAGCAATGGCCAGGAGGGGAGGTCAGCAGACGGGGGTAGATGAAAACCATTATTATCAAGACTACTGCCCAAAGTCCCTTCCTATCCTCCCTGGTACGTCCCTGTTCCAAACTTTTCTCTTATCCATTGCTCCAAGAACTCTTATTTGACGAAGTTCCGCTATCTGCTTCGTTTGGGGTGCTCCCATACGCCCCCCCCCCCAATGCCGCCTCCACACACTTACTTTCAATCACAATACGGTTCTCTGACGAAATGTGGGGGAAGAGGGAGTGATGGAAAGTTGAAATGCCAGCTGACGCAATAAAGAGAAGTGTCGAGTAACTGTCGAGGAAATGGTACAATTTACAAGATGAAAGTAAAGTTGCAGAGCTGATTTTGGTTTCTGTTTGTTTATTTTTTAGTTCATTTTGGTACGTGAGAATTCGGATTATATGAGTTAATTGAAACCTGATTTCGAACCAGCTTCCTCAAATATCGGACGATTAAAATATTGAAAAGGAAACAAATTGAAAAACGAAACGAAATTCGCTTATAATGCATTGATGTCTCCCCTGTGGACACCTCGAAATGCGGATGAGAAGCTTCCTGTATGGTGGTTGAATCTCACCACCCTGGAAGGTACACTAAAAGGTGGTTATCTGGCTAATCTCAGGGGCATACTTCCTTAGAGAGGGGTTGTACCGTAGCCGGTGAAGGCTCTTAGAACTCAATCATAGTTCCTTCCAAGGTTGCTGCAGCGGCGGTCTGGTCATTCCATATTTATTATCCGTGTGTCTTCGGGTGGGTTGGAGAGTCAGTGATATGACTTATAATGCATTAATTTAAATATATGAAAAAATAATAAAGTTAGCATTTTGCATATTCAGAATGTTTTATTTAAAATAATAAACAAAAATAAATAACAATTGTTAGTTTTTATATCATGACTACTGAATAATTACTTGACATCATGATGGCCATGTCATCTACCGCTTTTTGGGTGGAATCTGAAAACACTACTTAAATATAAATTCTCTGAGTAGGAAAGCATTAAAAGAATTTCCATTCAATGCCAGTGTACTAATTTAATAATTATTTTAATTCATATTTGCAGATTTGGGGGAGGGGGAGGGCACGATGGTAAAACTTAAGGTTCTTAACCTCCAGGTGTGACAGTAAGATGGAAAATCATTAATAACTGCCTACCTCAAACAATTGTCTTATTTCAGAAGATATCTCAAAGCAAAATGTTTGACTATTTCGCCCTTTGCAAATATAATTATGTGGTGATTTTGGACAAGAGAACGAAATCAAATTTAACGAATTATGCGAACTAATTGTGATCAGAATCAAGCCATACAATCAAGCATCAAAATATTTAAATGATTGAGTGAAAACGATTACTTCTATGAAAAACTAGGGGAAATTTACTTACAAGCCATTAATTTAATGAATGCAAAAACAATGTTAGCATTTTGCATTCATAGAATGTGTCATTTAAAATAATAAGTAAAACCATATAAACAATTCTCTAACCCCAGTCTTTAGACTGATTTCGCTAGTTTTTACACTAAATGAATGCTGATGATTTCTGGGTCTATCTGCAATAATTACTTGACATCATGATGATCAAGTCACCCATCATTTTTGGGAGAATTCTGGAAACAGCTGAAGTGTATTGGGGGGGGGGGTGGGGGGGGGGGAGATATGATCGGAATTTCCCATTCACAATCACTGCTTCAATTAAATCAATTTTTGAAATTCATAGTTGTGGATTTCGGGGAAGTGGAATCCGAGTGTTGAAACTTACAGTTCTTAACCTTTGGATTCAACAACTGAATAGATGAAAAATGTTTTGATTCATATAAAAGCTCATAATATCTAGAAGCATAATCAATAATCACCTCCCCTGAATAACCCTCCTTTTCGAGAGCTATCTAAGATATATATATATAAAAAGCTTTGATATATCTCAAATCTTAACAATTAGAACGAATTTGCTTCTTTTCAAATATAAGTAAACCTCAGAATGCTTTATTTTTATAGTGGATACATTATTTCAAATATAACTTTCTTTTGTTTTAATAATAAGTAGTTCAATGATGTGTTGATAGGATTAAATTAATACTATTAACATAATGAGCGAACGGCTGGACACTAAGGACAGTTAAAACAGTATTAAATCACTGCTTGAGCGTATCAATGAAAGTAAGTTCTTTAATATTGACATTCTGATTCAAATACTTAGAATTTTACAATACTTATTAATCATTTTTCTATATTTCTCATAATGTTTACTTCAATCAAAAAGTTATTACAGAGTAATTAAGATTGTAAAGATCTGATATTGCATTTATAGAATGTCCGAATAATATATATTTCAAGATGTTTGATTTTAAATTGATGCATATTAACTTTGAATATCTTTACCTAAATAGTTACCACTAAGAGATAATCTTTTTGACACTTGTAATTCTGAAAATATTATCCTTTTATCTATCATTTTTTCGTGCTTCCTTTTCCATTTTTAATTCATAATTATAAAATCTAAACTCTGATATTTTCTCTCATTATTTAATTTAAGAATAATCGGCTTTAAATATGAAAATTGAATGCTTGATATTTGGGCATGTGACGAAATAACAAAATTCCCTCAAAGAGTTGACTACTATTTGCTTGTAGCTAACCTGTATGTAAATGCTATAAACTAAATAAAAAAACAAAATAAACTAAATGAATTAAATTTGAAACGTAGACACCAAAATTTAAGATGTTTACTATAAAGAGTCACAATGAATTTCTTCTTTCTATCACAAGATTTTAAGACATTTTTATGCAGATTGTGCAGTTTCCCTAAGACATCAAACAGAGTTAAATTAATTACAGTGTGTTTGACTAGGATTCTCTTGTGAATTTAGATAGACTCTAAAAAGCAATTTTTATTTCAACGTATATAGTTCCGAAACAAGCTTCTACTTTCAGAAACTAGCTCGAACATTTTCTGATAGTTCTCAGAAAATTTCTTGTCTCTCAACCTATCTGTACAAGTGTCTCTAACAAACAAAGCACGAAACCACTGTTTCAATCAATCACGCTTAACGAAAAAGGGGGATGAAATTTCATAGTGATATCCATGCATTCGAGACACACCCCGTAGTTTCGTTGAATGGACGTTTGGGGCCTTTCAGTGTTCACAGAGTTAACATGTAATGCTTTAAATTTCTAGGGATACATAATTTTCAACACTTGTCAGGTTTGATAAAATCTTGAAATATTCCACATTATACTATTTCACGTCGTTGCACGCAATTATTTTCACCTATTAAAAGAAATAGGTCTCCTATCAGTTCATTAGTTATTGGCATTCACCTTGAATTAATTTTTAAAAAAATTACTTCAATGAGATTTATTCCTTTGTAAGAAAGACCAGAACAGAGAAGAGGTCTCGTGAATTACAAAGAAAAAAATAACAGGCAAAAATCTCATTTCGATTTCTGAATTTCTTTTCGAAACTCAGCCTAATTTAGTTTATTAATAAGCTGTTTCTAAAGAAACATTAGGGCTATTTGTTGATGGTCCTAGCAAATCTGAGCCACCATCAGATGACAAAAATGATACCTGGGCTGGCAAACTTCTCTCGAACCGACGGGGACATTTGACCTCGAATTTAGTTTTATTAACTTTCACTATTTTTTCGATGGTATCGGATCTCTAATCAAACTGCGAGATTTTACCACCAGACGACCACGACTTTCATAATTATCTTTTGAAGAATTCGATTTAGTTTTTTTAAAAAAATGGGGTTGACAAAAAATGCCTATAATTATTTTTCTATTTATCATAATTTACGGACGGGAAAAATTCCAATTCTAAAACTGTTGATTTATGATTTCGAAGGAGTAAAAGAAGTATCAGAGTAGATGATTTCTAAGAAATTAAATTTGAATTTAACATTATTTTTCTCAATTATTAACCCTGTGAAAATTTGACCTCAATTATTAACGCATGATTATTTCGTCTGCGGACATTACTGTTTAAAGTTTTTTGAAAATCAGTCTTCGAAAAAAGAAAAGTCTTTCTGCTTTTACAAATTTAATATTCATAACTTTTTTTTGAGGATTGACTATTATAATATTATTTGAAATTGTAGAAAATAAATATTTATAATAAAATAAATATAAAATAATGCATTTTTTAGTCTACTGCATGCATATTCCACAGAAGTCTATAGAAAAAAATCAATAGACTACTTTGCATATACATTTTTCAGAAGTCTACAGAAAAATATCTATAGACTACTTACCTGCATATTTCACAGATGTTAATAGAAAAACATCTACAGATTATTTGTTGTATAATCCACAGAAGTCTATAAAAAACATCAATAGACTCCTTGCATGTACATTTCACAGAAGTTTATAGAAAAACATCTATAGACTAAATGCTATATATTTCACAGAAATACATAGAAAAACATCCATTGACTACTTTAATGTATATTCCCCAGAAGTTTATATAAAATCATCTATAAACAACTTGCTTCTATATTCCTCAAAAGTCTATAGCAAAGCATTTTACACTTTTCAGTCACAACTAAATTTTTTGAAAAATAATTCAGCTATCAATCTGAAAATTTGTATCAGTTTTATTATCTGTCTGTGTAAACATACTTAAGTAGAATTTGGAAAAATGTTCCTAGAATTTAAAAAATAAATTTTTAAAAAAAATTCTTTTATATTTGCATTTTTTTAAAAATGTTTTCCCGACATAATTAAACTATGAAAATATTTGACAGGCTTATTTTATTTTATTTTTAATATTCAAAATTTTTCGTTTCATTTTTTTTCCAGAATAATAGCTGTTTGTTTAAACGTGAAAAACCGGTGCTTTAACTTTTACCCCTGCTTCTTCTAAAAAATATTTATCCAGAGTCATATTAATGGGTAAACAGAGACCTATTATAGAAAACCAACTCAAAAATCAATCCAATAAAATTGTTGCTATGTATATATTCCGTTTCGAAGTACAGTTCAATAGGACTAATATTAATAAAAACCATTGTAGCTTTTTACGCATGTATGCATATTCTACATTTCCACCTAAACAAAACTAATATAACCAAATTTTGACTCTTATTATTGAAAACTACAGAAAGGATGTTGTAAATTTTTCAAAGTGCAAAAATTGATTAAATATTCTAGTAACCGGGAATTAACTGAAATTTCGCCCTTTTTTCTTTGTAACTTCAGGAGAAGTTATCCCGAAAGAAATATTTTTACATCATATTAAAATCCAAATTTTTATCATACCAATTTCATTTTTGCATAATATTTCATATTGTATCCTTTCTTATTTTAAATAATTATAAGCCTTAAAATTAACATTAATTTCGAACACTCCAACATTATTTCTTCAGATTTCTATTTACTTTAATACATATCTTTTTACCAGGCTTTATTTGATTTCAAAATAGTGATTTTACCTATTTTGAAATTAAAGAAAGCATTCAAAAGCTAATTGCTCAAGTGGAGATAAGGAGATGTAAAGCTCTTACTTGCAAATGAAATAGATGATCGCTGATGGCAATAAATTCAGGTTGTGAAAAATTAACCAATGTTTTTTTCCGTAGAATTTCAGAGGAAATTATTCCGATGAAATTTACATCATCTTAAAACTAAAATAATTACCTTTTCAATAATATTTATTTCATTTTTGTTCAATTTTTCTTTCTTATTAAGTTAAAAACATTTCACGCATGCAATTTTATAATAAGGAAATTTATAGATACTCTTTTGCTGGGCAACAAAAAGATTTTAAACTATTCTACAGTTAATTTTTTAAATGTATTTATTTCAATACATATATCTTGAAAAGAGTATTTTTATATTATAATATTTTATGAAACTGTAAATTTTAAATTAAAAATGTCATACATGAAAAGATTTTAATCCCAAGCATCGCCGGATATATCAACGAGATTTCCTATAAAAGTTAAGATCTTCTTGGCTGACATGTGATTAGACTGTATTCATTTCGTTCATTCTAGCAATTGAGTTTGACACTCTTTTTAACTAAGGCGATATTGCTTCGAACGGAAAAATTTCAATTTGAACTTTGCTTTACTGTCAGAAGAGGGAAATTGAAAAGAAACAACTTTTACAAGGGCTATTTGTCTTATTTTCTCGAAGGCAAAAGTTTTCTTGTAATTAAAATATAACCTGCTACATATAAAAAGCACTCGAAAATTTATACTAAAAAAATTTGAAAAATACAATTTTAACATTAGATATAAATATTTAAATTAAACTTTGCACCGAAGTAGTTTAAAAATCAACGATTTGCAACCCTGTTTATTCCTTTGTAAGTGAAAGTGATAACTCAAAAATGGAATTTTCAGAATTAGAACTGTAGTTTCGATATGAAACTACATTTCTAAACCTCATCTTTGTAAATGAATCGAAAACATGGATTGTGAAATAATGATTTGCGTATATACAAGGGGTGTTCAAATGAAAAGGTGCGAAACGTCGTAACAACGTAACCGTTAACATATTTGACTATGCCTTGCCAGGAGAAAGCAGAGTATCTTACAAAGATCGCCATCCAATGTCCTCTACTTGTCGAATTCCTCGAGCATAGAAGAACCATTAACTCCGATGTGTGCTGTGAGACACTTCGAAGACTACACAGGTCCATCAAGAGCAAAAGACTTGGGCTACTCACGGAGGGTGTGGTTCTGCTCCGTGATAACAAGCGTCCATACGTCTCCAGGGTCACACACGCGGAACTGGTAAAGTTCAAGTGAGAGCAGCTCAACCATTGGCCCTACAGCCCGGACATTCCGCCCTGCGATTTTCATGTTCTTGTTCCCCTGAAAAAACATCTGAAAGGGAAGCGCTTCAACTCGGAAGGTGAACTCAAGGAAGTTGTGAAGGACTGGATCTCGTCACGGCCACAGGAATTCTGTGAACAAGGAATCCTTCAGCTCGTTAATCAATGGGATCGTTGTGGTCAGGCCTATGGTGCATACCTTGAATAAAGTCTTCATTTATAGCCACAGGGTTCATTTATAGCCACAGGTTGTACCTTTTCATTTGATCACTCCTTGTATAATATAGAAAAATAACAATGTTTTTTCCTGTGTAATGATGCATTTTGCATAGTTTTCTCATCGTTGATTGTCTTATTAGTTTAGTGTATATACACGGAAGAAATGATGTAATTGTCCAAAAAATTAATTTCTGGAATTTGATGAATTTTGACCTTTTTAATGCCTGAATTTGTACAAATCCGAAAAAGCAGTTATCGAATCATATGTACCCGAAAGTTTAATAAAATTTAGTTATATATTTAGTTTATTTAGTTATTACCCTTTTGAAATAATTTGAGCTATTTGGACGAGTGTAGTAATTTTAGACAGAAAACAGATATCGAGGACTATTCCTGAGTTGGCATCTCCCACTCCATATTTTCGAACACACTATAGGGCGAAAGCTTAGTCTTCAACAAAAAAAAATATAATTCACCGGAACACTACTATTAAGAAGAATAAAAATGCAGCAATTTTTCTTTACATTTGAATGATAGATCTATATATATGTTACACATGAAATTTATAAATAAAAAGATGCACTTTGCCAATGTATTCCGCTTTCATTGTTGTATTGTGAAGCTAAACAAAAATATATCACTTAATAATACAAACTATAACACATATTGCCAGTATTACATTAAAATTTCCTTTCCTAAGTTTCCAAAGTCAGCAGCAGAAAATGTTAAAATTATGAATTCAAAAATTAAATATATCTATACCAAAATAAAAAACACTATTTATGATACATTTTTTATATTTTTTTATGCCATTCGAGAAAATGCTGTTGCATTATCATGATGACACAATCAAATGGTATTCTTACTTAGAAGTATACGATGAAGCTTAGATGATAACATTTTTAAAATTTTACTTTCCGTATAAAAAGATATATATATATATATTGTTACGAAATTTTCTGCCGGGGTTCGTTTGGATAGTGGGAGTGATATGGTGTGGAGAACGCTCTAATCAGCAGGAGAAGTAGAATAAAAACAACGACGTTTATTTACACGAAGACACACAGGACAGCACAAAAGCGACAACTATATACAGCACAGAAGACGATTATCTTCTCCCCAGACGTGTAGCATACAACAGCACACACAGCAGCATACAATCAGAATCTACTGCAGACAGTAGTGCACAGCTCAGTTCAGCACTAGCTTGACTCCGTCGCTTCCGACTACTCTGTCTTCTACTTCTCCGACTCTGGCTCGGATTACTGACTTGACTTCTCTGGCAGCTGCAGCCCCTTTTATAGGTCTCAGGAGGCGGGGCTAGAAGCCTCTCAACCAATCAGGAACGTTCGAAGCGTATCTCGGTTCCTACTGGACGGATCGGGAAAATTCTCGAAGTTTCAAGTATAATCTATTTTGGCGCCAAAGTCGCCGAATCGGTCGCCAAGTCGCCAAATGGTCACCAAGTTTGTCGCCAAGCTCTGGGACTCCCGACACGACGCCCAGACTCTGTCCCATACAGATGACTGTAAAACATTCTTTCCAATGATGGAACCAACTATGCTGGGAAGCAGCATTACGGATTCGTAACAATATATATATTGCTCGTGTCGAGATTTCTTGATTTTTTTAGTATATAAATTATTCAAAGAAAAAGCATTGTAAATGTCGAAAAATTCAAACCCGAGACCTTTGAATTTCAGCTCTGAGACCAAAAAATAGATTTTTGGAATTTGTCTGTCTATGGACATAATAAATAAAAAATGCTTTGGGGCAGATGTATGAAATTTTTTATGGGTTCTTTCACCTAATTTTTAGATTTTTTTTCGAATTTTGAAAGAAATCCTTTTACAACAAATCTGGCTGAGAAAAAATAAACTCCTTAACTTCAAAAAGTAAAGAGCTAGGTAGGAAAGCTTTGGTACATAGTTTTAACATTTAAAGCTTCGATCCACAACAAATTTGGATGAAATACGTAAAAGAGTTGATCGTTTGTTTGTTAATATGCATGATGTAGTGCAGAAAAACGCAATATTTTTATAAATGAAATTTTGTTTTCGGTATTATTGTTAAAATTGTTTTGGCTCTAATCTACTAAAAAAGAATTCAAAATGAGTTTCCTTAGATACTACGAAACATTAAAATTCATATACTTGCGTCTTCTGAGCGCTTGTTGCTTTCATGGTCTTAACTAAGGCTCACAATTCGTATGGGGTGGGAAAATAACATCTTTATTAAGAAATATGCAAAAAAGTTTTACTGTTTCCACTATTTTTACTTCCTTATATACGAAGTATAAAGAAAATATTGTAATCGTCAAAAAATACGTACTTGACGGATCTCCATGTTTTAGACGTCCAGAGTTCGAAAAGCAAATTTTTGAAAAATTATGTCTGTCTGTAACTAAAGTAACTCAGAAAAGCTTTGAGCTAGATGAATAAAATTTGTCATGCAGTCTTTACACTAGATTTCTATCAAATTTTGAACAAAAGGAAGGAATGAAAGTCTGCCTGTCCGGTTTTCGAATTTAATACTGTAACTACAAAACGATTAGAGATAAATGGATAAAATTCGATCTATACTGTACACATCTATACTGTAAAATTTTGGTCGAAATTGAATTAGGAGTTGATTGTCTTTAAACTTGTACTTTCAAAAGCATGTAGACACTATTATTCAAAAACGCAATGACTTAAGTATATCAAATTTTGTATATGAATTTATGATTACAAGTGGAGTTTTGTATCTAATTTTTGTTTCTATCGGTTGGAAAAAACAACTTCAAAACACAAATTTTATTTTCGGACACTATTAATAGCATACCAAGAATTAATCTACATCACGTTCACAAAGGGTCACACGAAAGACTCAGTAAAAATACTAAATTCACACCAAAGGTTAATATTACGTAACTATTATATGCTAGTGCCCTACAAGGCATTCTCTAGGATAACAGCTTTATTAAAATGTATGCGAGAAATTAATTTAAATAACTTTATTTAAATATATTTTGGATGAGCACTTCAGACGGTTTAATCTATGCATCAATTTTATCATATTAAAAAACATTGTTCTTTCTATTTTTTAAGGAAATAATTTTCTTCAAAAGATGATCACTATCTTTATTAGCAAACCATCATGTCCTTCCAATTAAAAACTACTTTATCCTAAATGAATATGAAATATATTATGAAAAATATAAATATGTCTTTTTATTGGGTTGTTCGGAAAGTAATTTCGGTTTTTTTTTTTTTTGTGTGTGTGTGTGTGTGTGGAAATGAAAGACAGTTTTCGTATAATAAACAAATACTTTATTAAATTATATATTGGCCGTTCTGGTCCAACACCTTTTGGCATCTTTCTGGTAGTAGCATAATTCCACGCTCATAAATTTTTTGGTCTTTGCTGCCAAAAAACTGATCGAGGTGGTTTTTGACCTCCTCATTTGAGGTGAAGTTTTACCGTCTAAAAAATTTAGCGAACCAGTTCTGGCACTGGCGTACTGTCAACACACCTTCTCCATACACATCGGTCAATTTCTTTCTGGCTTGAACAGCATTTTTACCCTTTCTGTAGTAAAACAGTAAGATATGTCGAAAATGCTGCTTATCGCTCTCCATATTTAAAAGGTTACCAACCAAAAACTACTACGTAGAATTAATTGGAATTTTCCACACACAAGCTTTGCTATATGAGCTCTCAAAGCATATAAAAATTATACGGCTTAAATGCGAAGTTAGGTGCAAAAAAATACAATTGAATCCTCTGTCGGGAAAAAACGAAATTACTTTCCGAACAACCCAATAATATAATATTATTAAGAATGACATACTCTTTGTAAGTTCCGAGATGCATAAGTTAAAAATAAATTAAAACGATCTATAGGATAGAAAACTGAACAAGGAAATATCAAACATGACACAAAGTTTCTTAGATCATAATGGCTAGTTCAGATAAGTTTTTGAATTTTTTTTTCAACATCCTTATTTGTTATTTAGGCCTGTTGACTATGTCATCATACACACATTAAAGGCGAACCCGTTGGCTTTACTAACTTAGTGGAGGAAGTTCCGTAACATTTGTTGTCAGAAGTGGAGTTTTAGCAGAATTTCAGTATTCAATTGTCTCATAAAAATCCCTTTAAATTACTTTAAAATATAAAACATTTACCTTATGGTGATATCAAATTTTTGAAGCATATTATGCTAAAGATTTTTATGATTCATTTTCTGCTAAATTGATCTGCGGTCGGTTTAATTACAACATCCATTTTCATAATATAATATTGAATTTAAAAAATTAGTATTTTTTTATTTCAGAAATATTTAACTTTCAAGATGTATTACTTATTTTTGTTGTAAATTTAAAAGAAATATTTCCCATTTTGTTTTATTTTAATATAATTTTACGCTATTGAGAAAATGCTTCAAAATAATGTAAACGCAGACGATAAAATAAGTAATGCCTTTTTATATGATATCATTATCGTGCTACAATGTTTTGATTTAATGATTCTAATTTCCTTTATTTTCTCTGTATTATAATAAATTTCAAAATATTATGAAATTGAACACGGATTGTAAGTATTCCTTTGAATTTGAATTTTACTATTTTAACCTTCTCGTACATGAAATTCAGAAAATGGAAAGTTTAATATCCGTCAGAAAGTTCGACCTCTTGATTTTAGATTCCTCCAATTTCAAAAATTCATTTCTGGGAATATTTCTATGAACAAAAGAATAAAAAATTGGAACGAACAAAACAAATTAAATATATCATGTGACATCTTTACAATATTTTCAGATCTATTTCAAGAAAATCAATGGAAATTTTCAGAATGTTATCAGAAATTAGATGAAATGATACATTAGATTTACTCTAAAATTGTAAATTTGTATCAGGTTTTGAAAATTTATCAATGAAAAGAATTATTACTTGCTAAAGAGTTACTAAATACAATATCTGACCTTTTCACTATTCTACAAAATTTTATTTTTATCCAGAAATACAGACTCTGCCCTTTTCACCATGCTACGAATTTAAATCTCTCTCCAGAAATTTTAAAAACTTGATTTTTTTCCACCATGCTACGAATTGAAATTATTATCGAGAAATATAAACTTCGTGCTTGTTATCATGCTACAAGTTTAAATTTCCATCGAAAATCCTTCCTTCCCATTACGCTATGAATATAAACAAAACATTTCATATATTTCATTTTTATTGTTATTTATTTATTATTATTATTAATTAATATGACTACTGCAAAAAGAATCGCTTGGTATCTAAGTCTTATATTAACTACAAAATATTTTTCTTAATTTATGTAATATCTCAAATGATAATTCAACAAAAATGTCTCAGATTCAGCATAAAATTCAGTTTTTAGTTTTGCTTTCAAAAGGATTGAAATGAAATCAATAATAATATTTTGTTCCGGCCTATAAATATATTTCAAAAATTATGAAGTCTAAATTTAATGCAGTAAGGTATCATATTCCGAGAAATATTCTGGACACACAAAATTTTAAATAAATGAATGAATGTTTCTATTTTCCAAGATCAACTAAGACTTATTTATGAAGTTTTAAATGTTAAAAATTTAGAAAAACTCACCATTTTTATAATCTTAGGCCAATTGATGTTTAGAAACCTGCGCGCTGATTGGCGTATTTTCTTTGAAGCGATCGATGGAAAATCTAAAATTATCCTTTTTTTTATTGAATAGTGATATTTAAATTTTCATAAATCAGTCAGTTTAAGTGATTGATTTAGTTTATTGGAAATTAACTCTTTTTATTTAAAATATTAGTGTTTCAAGAACATTTTGTTAATCATGATTTCCACAACAGAAATTTTATGTAAAATCAAAAATTCGTTATTTATTAGAGAATTTATTGAATCAAGTTACATAAAATATAATCATTTTCCATTTAGACCATTTTAGCAGATCTATGTCTTACTAAAGGTTTACAAATTAGCTGTGTGGCTCTGATTTGAATGGATATCCTGTTCATATTAAACAAAACTTGCCTTAAAATAAAACTGATTTATTGGATTAATAATATAGAGAGTGTAAAAGATTATAAAATAATTTTTTTGAATTTATTTTTTAGAAAAAATAATATTTCATATTTGTTTCATTTCCTACAGACACGTGCCGAAAATTATATTTTTGCAGATTTCATTTCCAAAAAGATTTAATTTATTTTTAATTGGAGTTTTAATCAATGTGATGGCAACGCTTTGAAAAAGCTAATTTTTTCCCATAAATGCGAAACGTGCTCGTGCAGCTTAAATTTTATTTTTATTTTGTACGAAAAAAATTGTTGAAAAATATAGTTAAAATATTTATTTAAAAATTCATAAAAAGTAATTTAATTTTAAGGTTAAAACATTGGTATTATTTAAAAGATAAATTTTTGATCTTTAACTTCATGTAAAAACTTTTTCGTGCGGTAATATTTTCGGAAGTTATAGCAGAAACACGCCAAAATTTCGCTTAATTTTTAAATAAATAAAATTATAATTAAAAATTCGAAAAAATGACCCCCAAGTGCACATTCCCGGCCTCCAAGGTATACACGTGCCAGATTTGGTAGTTGTAGGTTAATGGTCTGGCCTGTAAAGAGCCAACACACACACACACATTAAGCTTTATTATAAGTATAGATTATATTGTTTATAGTTTTCTAAGTTTTATTCATTTTCCTTAATAAATGCCATCTTGGAAATGATATGAAGGTTGAGATATGTCGAGAGGCTATGATGATCAAAAAATTTAGAATATCCTATCATATTAGATAAAATATTTTGTAATGCCAATGTTATTGCATTTTTTAACTAAGTGTGTTTTCACTTACTTTTGTTTTAATTTTCATGTGAGCACATGATGTTGTTTTGATTAGGAGGTTTTAAAGCTCGAAATCACTTAGGCAATGAATAAAGCATAAACGGAAATTTTCATTATCTTTTAATCGCATATATTTTTTTACCTGCTTTTACCAATATTGCATTATTATTATTATGTATGCTTCTTTGACAGCAGATGCGTTTTAAAAAGGTTGACGTAAAACTATGACATCATAGCTGTTATTTTCATGGAATGTAATTTTTTTCGGAGGAAATTAAATAATTTAATTTTTATAATATGTTCAAAAAAACTTCACTCGCGTTTAATAACAGTTTTGATAAAAGTATTTTCTCTTTCCCCTATGGGGAAATGTCACTTCATTCATTTTTAAGTGGGAAACATTAAAGGATTCGACTCCTGTTCTAAGATTAATCCATTATGAAAATGTTTTATGATCTCAGAAATTAGAAAATAGCAGTTTGTGTTTACGAAAATATTGTTTTCTTAAAAATTGTATATAAATTAATATATTTTAAAATTTATTGGTAAATAATTTGTCATTTGGAAATCGCATTGCGACGGAAAGGCTCGTTATTCAGCTTCCAAACGTGGCATTCCTTTTTGTGAGAACATGATGTTGTTTTGTTAGAGGGTTTTGAAGCTCGAAATTGCGTAAGTAATAAATAAAGCATAAATGGCAATTTTCATTTTCAATTTTTCTTAGCTGGCAAAAAAAGTTTTGGAGCTCTCGTAAACCGGTTTAAATTGGTTAATGACTTAAATTAATTAAGACAAATAATGACTTAAAAATAATAATGTTCTCCCTTGATAACTTGAAATTTGCGATCGTAGATTTCCTTTTTTTATTAATATTTTCGTTTCAATTTTCCAAACTGCTCATGTTAAGAAAGCAATAGTCAAATCCTTAATGGATAAACGTACCCACAAGCACATACTAAACCATTTTAATTCCTATTCCACAAGTGTTCTTCAAGAAAATCATTTGTTTCAAAATGTAAAGCCATAACGCAT
The DNA here is from genome assembly GCA_026543865.1 of Argiope aurantia. Classification (NCBI taxonomy): domain Eukaryota; kingdom Metazoa; phylum Arthropoda; class Arachnida; order Araneae; family Araneidae; genus Argiope; species Argiope aurantia. Next base: position 652,008 of record JAPMOR010037475.1, on the reverse strand, counting down.
CAACGCGTGAGAGGTAAGTACATTTAATTAATTTTGTTGCGCATCCGTATAACACCCTCCACACACACACACATCGTGGCAAGTATTCAGGAGACAAACTCGACCTTTATTTTGAATACTGTTTCCACTTTCTTACATTTTAATTTCCTCACCAAAGTAACGCCGACCTTCATTTACATATTTCCCACCTTTCTCTGCAGAAAATATTTCAGTAGTTCTCTCTTGTTTACTTTCATTCAACGTACCCTTTAACCGTAACGCTTCCCCTGCCCCCGCATTCTTTTCCACCTGCCTCTTTTCCTCAGCTATCCTTCTATTACTACCATCCTCTTATAGATATTGGCTTTACAACGCGCGGAATTTCATCCTTCACTTCGTTTCTTGTGTCCTCTCGCAGAGGGCGCTGGGTCGCGAAAGTGAATGCGGCCAGATTCGTCGAAGCGAATTTTCTTCTCTGAAAAGGAGGAGAAAATCAAATTTTGACGGCGCGCCGCGGTGATAAGATGAAAATTTTCAGCACATTTCAAAAGCTTATAACCCGTAATCTGGAGAAGTCAACCGCGCCAAAAATTCCTTCACTACCAATCTCGTTCTCGCTACTCTGCTGACGTAAAATTAATTTTGAATTTGCCGGAATTGTTCTACTTCGGTTGCCGTTCATAGAGATTTGAGAGTGGATGTAAATTATAATATTTTCGAGCATGTTCTTCAATAATTTACAAAACATTGATATGTTTAAAAAGGGAGGGATATTATTTTTATATATTTATTGGCATTTATATATCGATTAGGAAATAATAATAGTCCAAACTTTTATCAGACAGTTTATCAATGATCTTGACGAGCTGAGTTTGAAAATGGCAACAAAGACTTAGATTACTTCCGATTTTACTATAATTAAAATAATACTATAAATACACATCGGATATTATATGTTACTCAGTGGCGAATTTTACCATTGGGTTTCTAGGTAATGCATATTATGAGGTAACCCGTTTTAATAAAACTAGTGGTATTTGACGATCATTTTTTTTTCTTCCATGCTAGTGATCTTTTTGTTTTTTGATTAATATGGAACGTATATTTTTTAAATAAATATTTTACCTTGTTATTTGATATACCTGAAAAACATGAATTTACTTGAATCAGCTTCCTGCAAATTAAAAACTGTATATATTATGATATAAAAATGAAAATAAAAATACAAAAAATGAAATCTACAATCCGATTTTGTGATAAAATAACAGCTATGATGTCATAGTTCTATGTCAACCTTTTAAAGACGCATCTGCTGTCAAAGAAGCATAAGTAATAATAAAGCAATACTGGTAAAAGCAGGTCAACCTTTTATAAACGTATCTGCTATCAAAGAAGCATGCATAATAATAATGAATTATTGGCAAAAGCAGGTAAAAAATATATGCGATAAAAAGAGGATGATGAAAATTGCAATTTCTGCTTTATTCATTGCCTACGCGATTTCGCTACAAAGTCCCCTAACAAAAACAACATCATGTTCTCACATGATAAAAAAAAATCCTACTACGGATTGGTTAAAATGTGCGATTGCATGTTTTGATGGGCGAGTTTGAACTCAATCATACCATTTAAAAACATTGTCACAAACAGCTTACCAAATTGTATTTAAAATATTATTACAATCAAAAGAAAAATTATATGAAAATGATATTGATATCATTAAAAAAGGTAATTCTTTTGTCTTAAATACAAAGTCAATTTTTGTAACATAATTATTATCGAAGATATTTGCATCAATCTCCATTAGCAAATCATGAAGTTTGCTCATCTAGAGACGCTTACATTTATTTTTGCGCTTTATTAAATTTTCAGTTTGAAGTCTATTTCTTGATTTATTTTACATCTTCTTTCCTCTGATCTTTCGTAACACGCTGAATAAATTCTAGATCATTTCTAATCATATTTTGCAACTCTATTAATTAGATAATCGAAGCATTGAATTCAATGGAGCTGTAAAATCGCTCTATGAATTAGTTTGAAATTCGTATGGCAGTTTGTTTACATTGATTGTTAGAATTTAATAAGTTTTAAAAATGATTTTTGTTCCACATACCTTAGCATTAAATTCATATATAAATAGCCCATTTAACTTCACTTTGCAACGTATTTTTATCTACTAGTTATCGAAATAAAGAGAAAATATAGTAATAATTGTCAAAAAACTCGAATTAAAATTTTGACGAATCTCCGTCTTTCCGAATTTTCATAGTTAAAAAAAACAGTCTATTTGTCTAAGAATACGATAATTTAAAAAGAAAAATTGAAAAAAAAATGCTGAAATTTGGTATATCGACTTTAGATCAAATCTTTACAGCAAACTTCATTCAGAAGAAGTCTGTTTGGCTATTCGAATGCCAGTGAGCTAGATAAACTACAAAACGTAAGAAGCTATGTATAAAAAATTTGATACACCAGGTTTAGAGTCTAAAATGTGGATTCTTATCAAACTTTGAACCAAATTTATCAAAGTGTTGGCCGTCTGTCGGTCTGCATTTTCTCATGCATGTAGTAAATTCAATAATTCATAAACGCAGAGACTTAAATCAATGAAATTCGGTTTGGATCTTGTGACTACAAATATAATTCCTCGCCAAATTTTGATTTCATTCGGTCGAAAAAAAGGGGTCCAAAATACATATTCTAAAGATTGAGAGTAAAAATTTTAGATTCATGCCAAAAGTATACATTTTCTAATTATTGTTAACCAATGCAATGATAAGAATTTTCAGCCCTTCCCAATGCCCATAATTTTACATAGGGGGAAATTGCATAAAACCTATTAAAGAGTACACGAGAACGTATAAAAGAAACCTCACCAGTTGGTTAACATGTTATTACATTTTAAGTGAAGGCAGGGATAGCCTGATTGGTCGGGTGTTGAGTTTGCTATCCTTGAGTTGAGAGTTCGAAACCCGATGGCCCGGAGACTTCCCGCGTGTGAGGTGACTGATGCGCGTATGAATTTGTCGTGGGCATAAAGTCCTCCATGTCGAGAATAATATCATTTGGAGTACTAGATCAGGGGTGATCGTTCTTTGATTCAGGTCTAAATAACGATATTGATTGAGTGATTGAAATGCATAACTGAAGTCCGCCTCGCAACGAGGGTTGTGACTTGTGTGTAGCTAAATAATTCTCTTGGCCCTAGATGGCGCTATAGTAAAAACAAGAGACGTACCCTTGGCTGAATCCAAAAGTCAGTGGGCTTGTCTATGACAAGTACCATTAGAAACAACAATTTAGGTTATTTTTACTATTTAAAAATAATTATTTAATAATTTAATTTATTTATTTAAAAATAATTTAATTTAATGATTAATAATTTATGAATATATATCTATGCTTATTTATCGGTCATGCTTCCACACTGTCCAGTATTGACGTTCCTGTACAATATTATTAAAGCAGATTTTTGATGTTAATATTCTAACAAAGTGAATATAATGAATTATAAGAAGTGGGAAATTATATTTGATTTATTATTGATATTTTCATAATATTTAATAATTCATAGAGCTTGCATTCTTTACAAATTTATTTATCTGGCAAGTAGGAAAAGTTTTTTAATTGACCAATTACGGTCTTTTCTCAGCTTAAAGAACCTAGGTGGCTGCCTAGTCTGCTTAATCGAAATTTCAACACTGAAGCTACTTACAACTAAAGAACCGTCAATACTTTCTTCTAAATAAGAAAACATAAAAAAAATATTAAATATTTGCAAACAAATGAATTGAAATATTTATTGCATATTCAACGCTTTTTTACAACTTTTTTTTTATGAATTTACAGATGTTTCATGGGTGATTATTAACGGAATTATTTCCAAATTAACGGGACTTTTTCCTTCAAAGTCTCTCTATGTCAAATATTTAGACGAAATAGGAGCATAGTTTTTAAGAAAGGAGTATCATTAACAGATTGTAAACAATATAAAGAACATATTTCATGGAATTTCCAGTTACTGATGAGGAGTTGTTTGCACCATGTTTACAATATATGTGTGAGCCAAAGCTATTCCTGATTTTTGCAGCAGTCGAATTTTGCAACTGAGATGATATTCCGTTTTCTAGAAGTAAACTCGAATTTTTTCACAAAAGAAATTACGATTGCAAACATTATTTAGACATTTTCGTGACATTTTGTCCAAAATGTATTCACTTACTGATAAATAAAAGCAAATAATACGAACAAATCTTTCACACGTCTGCAATATTGGATTCCACAAAGACAATTTAAGAAATATAACAGGAATCAAAAGGAATTTAAAATGCAGAAATCTCTGATTTATGAAAACTGAACTGACTGAATTTTACAATATCCGAAAAGAAAATATCTGAGAATCAAAAACTCATTTTAAAAAGATTAAGGACTATTAACTCAGTTTTGAAGCAGAGTTCTCAGTTCAAACGCAATATTCAGTCTCCTATTTAGCTCGTTTTCTGTGACATTTCTTAAATTTTTTTTTCTTAAACTATAGGATTTGGCGTAATATCTTTTATCGGACTTTTGAAAATCAAATTATATTACAATTTAAAATTATCTTTTTTTCTTAATTGAAAACATAACCTTTTCGCACATATTTGAAAATAGTGTAATTTTTATGGCGCTTTGTAAGCATCGTTACAAGCTTTTAGGAAAGCTATAGATTGTAAATAATTCAATCAAGTTTTGAAAATGTAGCATTTAAGAAAAGAGAGAGAATAATGTTAACCTTTCAAAGTATGAAAATTAATAATATATTCAACAAATCATAAATTAATATATTTTTTTTCTTTTTACACAATAACTTCGAAGGATGTTACCTCATTAAAACTATTTTTACACCATCTTAAAATTAAAAATTT
>JAPMOR010037475.1:622340-646725 GCA_026543865.1 Argiope aurantia | reverse complement strand
TGTGTTTGGGAAACTGAGAATACCAGGTACCTTCCAAAGTCATTTTTTGGAGGATTAACTTATAGAAATTTCTTCGCAGATGAAATATATTCAGGGATATCCAAATATTTTGCCTCTTGCTTGATTTTACAATCTTCTTTTAAAACCGTTTCAATGACTGCTTCCAAATGGATATAGCTCCAAGTTTCGTTTTTAATATTTTGAAGCATTTATATATCTTATTAATACAATCGAATTGTCATGGAAAGCATGGAGATATGAAAAATTATATAACAACAAATTTATGGGTTTAAGTATTCGTGTTAGCTATCCAAAGGAAGTTTCTATGTTGGCTAAGGAATATCAGATTGAATAAAAAGATGAGAAGATTAAGAATATTATAACTCTGTATTTTCACATTTAAATGAAAGCTAATTAATCTAAAGAGGATATTTCAAAACCGAAATTAGAGGTTTTAAAAAGACCTATATAACTAGCAGTCGAACACTAAGACAGCTTACATATAGCTGGATTTTTTTAAAGTGCACATTAAAGATAAATTCAGTTTGTAAAGAGATTTTTGTAATTCTTCTTTAAATATTTATTACACAGGATAGAATACTCGATAAAAATTTCAGATTAATTTCTGCATTCTTTGACTGTTATGCTGAAAAGTCCCTACACATTTCTATTTAAGTCGAAAAGTATTATTTTTATTATTTCAGGTGCTTTATCACTTCCGATATTTAAAAAAAAAATTATAAAAACTTGCTTTGTGACAAATGTTTCAAAAAAAAATTAAATAAATAAATTAAATAGTGGTACTTGAGAACATAATGATCACCGGAAAATGTGTTCATGCTTGTTGATCGATACAAAATGTGAATTCAAATTTAATTGCATCTACATTTCTTGATTATCGGTTCATTATATAGGTTCATCATATCAATATTGGAGATATATTTATAGTCTGTATTTTTTATGTACTATTTTACTGATAGTTTTCTTTTCCTGTCTCTTTGCTTCCATTATGTATCAATAATATTTCTCACAAAAAATGCTCCAATTTACGCTTACTAAATCACCATTTTTTTTATTGTAAATATGAAGATTTTGTGCTTCCACGTTGCAAAGTCAATTTTTGATAGTGGGGTTCTTAAAGGAAGTATAAAGATTTTGCAACACTGAGAATCTGTCTTAGAAAATTAATTTTAAATTTATGCTTTTATTGAAATATTAAATGTTATTTTTGTTTCTTGAATAAATGGAATAACAGATAAGGAAAATCATACATTTTTAGTTTAGTTAAATGTTAAACTCTCTATAAAGCAACACTATTGCTATTTTGGGACTCACATTATAATTATTAATACAGTGCAGATGCCGAAAATTACATCTGAGCTGGCTCTTCCCTTTAAACACTTCAGCACCATTTGGACTCAACTGATTTAATGTGCACCAGACCCTCTTAAGCGAAATTTTTAAAATTTAATTTAGTTTAGTTATATCAAAGTCCTGCTTTTAAAGCAACATTAGCAATATTTTGGGACAATCCTCGTACTTTTGAACCACTATCAGGTAACGAGGACGACACTTGAGATGCTGTTCCCCTCTCCAGATTTCCATATCACACAAGCGTGTATACATTTGGTCCCTCTGGATTTAAAATTCACCAAAGTCGCTTGCGTGGCCGAGTTTTTTCAGTGGAATTATGTCTTTAATTGTAACTATATGATCAAAAAAAAAAAAAAAAACGAGCAAAAAACAAGACGTTACCACTAGGCGACCGTGACCTCCGCATATATTAAATTATATTGCCAACTAGTCAAGCATACTTTAACCATAACTGCACACATTTTGTTTACATGTCTTTTTGTTGTATCGTGGTTGTGTTGAATTACCCAGGGATTTGTCTTTTTTCTTTCAGACTTTTGTCGCAGTTTTTTTTCATATTTATTTTAATTTCTGGTTTTGATACGGAACGTGAAAATGTCCTCTTGGAAGAAAGCTGCAAAAAGCGGGTCGCGAGTTCATCGTGAAAGGCATCAGGTATGATTGTAACTTGCCTGTTTTTTCACATGCTTCTTACGAATTTAGCAGCCGTACATTATGCATAGCAGTTATTAATAGCTTTAGTGAATTTTCTAAAATAATTGTTTTGAATTCTTCTCACTGCTAAACTGTTGGCATATAAAAAAAATATTAAAAACGTTAAATAGAAACTTTTTTAGATCAATGATTGATCGATACCGTTTAAAAAAACTAATTACATTACTATAGAAAATCCTTTTGTTTTAAAACATTGTTTAATAATGTTATTTTCTTTAATAGGTTAATTGAAATGCTCAATGAAAACTTGAAATTCACTTGGAAGTAATTAATGGCACAAAAATTTATTAAACTTTATTGGTGATATCTATTGTTATAAATATTGATCATTTCTTCAAGAGTAGAGTCTTTAAGAAACTGAAATAAATTACAAGAATTTCAATAAAATGCATTGTTTTATTGATATCTTTTTTAAAATCAGCTACTCAATTTGCAGATAGATATGTTTATTTCTATGTCGAAATATTATATGTTAATATATCTAAAACACATATTTCTGTCTATCTAAAACACATAATCTATTTCTGTGTCATAATGGACTTGCATTGCTGATATATATGCTCTGTTAATATTCTAATGTATGTTTCTACATGAAAATATGCATATTTATATGAAGAAGTATGTATTAGTGTATGTGTATGTAGTGTAATTTTAGCAGATTCTAGACTGAAAAGATGACACTTTTGAAATAAACTTCAGTTTATTTTTTCTCAGGTAGCATGATTTGTATGTAAGGACAATGTTGAAATGTTTTTTGGAAGCATCTGAATTCAAAGTTTTTTGTTTGCGAAGTGACAGAAATTTTCATCCTTTAGACAGTTTACTAAGACATTCTAATAAATATTTCTTTGATGCATTCTAATTTAGGAAAGATAATATTGTGTATTTTTGAAAGGAATGCATAGGCATTAGGGATTTTTTTTCCCTTCACTCAGAGTGTGATCAGTGCACATGTTATCAATTTTTTAGAATATACATGTTATAAGTAATTAAATAAAAAAGTGGGATTCAGATCAGAAAATTTTAAAATGATGTAACATGGACTAATTTAAAATAGAAAATTAAGATCTAAATTAAATTAAATTTAGGTATGTAATTTCAGTACTTTTCTGTTAACCGGGCACAAATGTCGCCAATTGTGAACCAAATGCAAATTTGGTAGAATTCTACATTTTTTTGGGAATTTTTCGTTTGGGCCCAGCTAACTGAAAGGTACTGTAATTTCTATTCTATAGAAAGACTTCCATGGTCTCAAATTTTATGAAAATAGAATTTTAGGCATTTGTGTATTAACAACATGCTATCGGTGCACTTTCAACTTAACTGTGTGTCTTTGATGAACATAGGCAATGCATTAACATGAAATGTTTAGTGATTAATTGCATTAAACATAATTTCTTTTGCAACTTTTTCTTGGTGATTTATCTCTAGAAAGCAGTTAATGAGCAAGCACCTAATTTTGTTATGCAATATAGAGAATATGACTTACACAAAATTCATCAAATATATTAGTCATGTTGAATAAAGTTAGGACTATTATTTTCAGATCAGGTCTTTTCATTTGAACAGAGTCATGCCGTGCTTAGCTATCATTTTGTGATGAAATTAGTTTGTTGTAAATTAATTGATAAAAATTTATTTAAAGCAATGTCACACCTATAGTAACCTGTTAATATTGTGTATGTGATTTTGAAATAGTCTTTCTTTTTTCTTTCTTTCCTGTAGATGTTGTTAATAACCTTTTATTTTCTGTTCTTTTCATTGAATTTTTTTCTAGAGTGAAAAAAGTGGTTTAAAAAATGATTTCTAGGTTTTTTTTTAACTGCTATAATTTCTTACCTTTATAGCAATCATAATATATATAATTTACTAATCGATATCATATACATAATACATATATCTTATAATATTGCATTATAAAGTTGTTTAGTTCAAACATGCACTTTTTATACTTCCATATTTATAGCCAGGATTTACCTGTTTATCTTTTATTCAAAAATTTAACCTGATTTAGGGACTTTTAAGCTTTACAGAGATGAAATTTTTTAAAAGCATTTTATTTTTTCTGGTTTTTTTGAAGGATCATGTATGCAGACACTATATGATGGGAGACTTAAAGCAATATTATATATATTTTTTTCTGTTGTATTTCTATACATTTGTTAGGACTTCTTCCCCAAGCATGTTTTAAAACACATTTCTTGTTTGTTTGAGCATAGTTAATATGTTTTATTGAAAATTTTGTAAAAGTTATAAAAATAAATTATTCTATGCTGATAAACTACCTGATTTTTTAAAGATGTTTATTTAAGTTCTGTAATAAATAGAATTTTTTGTAAACTTCAGAGTTAACTTTTTAAATGTTACCAAAAATTGGAATTAATTTCTTTAAATTATTCTTATTATTTTGAATTATTAAATAGACATCCCATTAATTAAATTTGAAAAATTGTATTAGTATTTGATGGCACTTTCTGATAGTTGAGTATAAGACTCATTAGATTATTGAAATATTCTTTTCATTATTACAAAGAACATTTTTATTTTCTGTCATTATGCTAGAGAAATAAACAGTGCAAAGTTTTCTGATAGTAGAATATTTTTCACTTTCAGCCTGAAGACCGACAGCATCTTGGTTTGTTAGAGAAAAAGAAAGATTATAAACTCAGATCAAGGTAAGCAAAATTTTGAATGTAAAATATTTTAAAATAATGAGTTTTATCAAAAAGAAATTTTGCTGTTCATAAAAAAATTTCCAATGCATTTTACATAACATAAAAGTTGTATATTTTCCTGTGTTTATTTAGGTATGGGAAGAGCAATATATATAAGATGTATTTAATATGTCTTCTTAATTCAGAGCTGTATATGGTTTCATAGTATACATATTTAGTTGAAATTCCAGATTCCTTACTTTCTCTAGCCAAAATTTCTGAATTTACAAACTGTAGATACATTATTTTTCTTCATGCATTATTTATTTTCAGAACAATTATGTCATTGATATAATAATCAAATGTGTGGTATATTGATTGAATGTTAAACATTCTCAAACACTGTTAGTCTGAATGCTGTATCTACTATAAAATATTCATTAAAAATTTAAATAATATTTAGGGATTAGAAAATTCCTCTTGACATTATTATTTAAAATTTTAGAAAGAATTTATTAGCAACTTACCAAGTCAATATACATTTCATAAATCATTCTCTGCCTGCCTTGTTTTCTAATCTGAACTTGTAGTAATATGCATATTTCTGTTTAATCTTTAATACTTGAAGATTTAAATGTGAAGACATTGTCTATTAATAATCCTTTTATCGACTACTTTAAGCTATCATTTGTTAGTAAAAAAGAGTAATGCAGCAATTCTCAACAATTAAATTCTCATAAAATACAAGTAGATATTAAAAATTATTATTATTTAATTTTCAGAAATCTGAAAGATTAGAAAAAATATTCTATGAAATTGTATATTGATATATATAATTCAATTAATATTTTACATATAAATATGTATTGATTTGTAATAAATTTTAATCTAATGCAATTTTTTCTTTATTAGTGAAACTGTGCTGTTTGAAACCATAAGGACACTTTCTGCTTTTGCAATATATTAATATTTTGATTTTTATGAAAATATATTGCAATTTTATTTTTATAATACTAATTTCCCAGATGTTTGAAATGTGCCAATCATTTCTGATAAGTTTGAATTTGAATTTACACAATGTAATGAAAAATAGCATTTCTGATCTTAAACTGCATTCTTCTCCTTTAGAGCCTACCATGTGAAGCAAAACAAACTTAAAAAGCTTATTAAAAAAGCCATGAATAAAAATCCAGATGAATTCTGTTACCACATGATTAATTCAGAAATGAGAGTAAGTAAATATTTGTTTTGAGAATATGAATAGATAAAACTATAGGTATTTGATATACAAATTATTTATGTTTGATTAATGCTTTTGTATCAACTAAACCTTGTGTATGTGCCTGGTTCGTTTGTAGAATTACAGCTTATCCAAGAATTTTAAAGGCTTGTGTATTCTACAATTGAGTACAAATCTGATTATAAATACAGCTCTAATGTCTTATATTCTATAATATATGACAGCATCTTTTAATTTTTAAGTTTTGTTTATTTCTCATGAAATCTTGTATTTGTTACATGAAATGCAGTTGATTAATGTGAATTCTTCGAAGTTTGATTGCACATTCTCTGTCCTCTTCCCATCATAACTTCTATAAGTAGTTTCCTAAATATGCTCACACTGTGAATTCTTCGAAGTTTGATTGCACATTCTCTATCCTCTTCCCATCATAACTTCTATAAGTAGTTTCCTAAATATGCTCACACTGTGGTATCTACCATTTTTGAAGTGGTCTTTCTTAGTTATCATCAATGGTTATTTGTGTATTTCTTTAATTTTTTTGTCTTGTAAAATATTCTTTTTAATTTAAAAAAAGGGGAAAGAAAAATAAGTGAAATTAAGAATAATTTAAATTAACAAAGTTTAATATAGGACCACAACTGTTAATCAGTTTTTTTTTTTTTTTTTTGTATATTACAATAGTTACTCTCATTCCTTTTAAAATTATATTTGATAATTTTTTTTCTCTCTTTTTAGGATGGCCAACATTATGAGAAAGAAAAGCCAGAGGAACATTCTGAAGCTCAAATCAAATTAATGCATACACAAGATGCTAACTATGTAAATTATAAATTAAGTACTGAATTGAAAGTGAGTATCTTTAAAAATAACTTTGTATAAATCTTGTATTACATAAAGTAACTTATTGTCAAATGAACCACTTGCATGTGTATCTGCTCATTCTGCTTTATTTACCATGTTAATTTATTTAGTTTGCCACTAATTTACCATCCACAATCTGATATAATTTTTCTATTTTATATAAAAATGAAGAAAAATTCCTCTTTAGATATGTTTGGAGAGCAATAAACTCTAAAAGCATTGTTTTCTACATCATTCTTTCTATTCTCATGAAGTTACATTCTTACTTTAAATTTTGATTTACTTTAAATCTCAAGCTATTATTAATGTATAGAACTTCTTATGAAGCATTTTCATTGATGTTTATACTGGATGCATTCTTATGTTATTTTGTAGAGAAATGTATATTGTGTTATAAATCTTTTCTATCTGCTATATATGCATATTGTAGAGATCAATTGACTTATCACAATTTTTCAGGAAAAAATTTTGATTGTGCTCTTGAGTAAATTACTGGATTTTTTTTTTTTTTACAATTCTTATGATTGATTGATAAAATTATATATGTTTTAAAAAGATCAGCTGGACTAAGACTGGCATTTTATACATATTCCTTTAGTTATCTTAATATTGCATCTCCCTACAAAGAAAATCTTGTAAATGTACAAAACATTTCATTTTTTTACTATAAAAAGTGTAAAATATTTTAATATTCTAAAATTTACTAATTATCTTTAAACATGTATTCAATCAAATGAAGCAAATTCAGCTAAATTTTAATACAATCACAATAAAGCATTTAGTGGATTTATTGTTGCTGATATTGTGACATATTATTTTATATTTTAAGAAATGTATTATAATTTTTTAGTTTAGAGGAAATATAAAATTCTGTATTCTATATAAAAATGCAGTGCAATGATTTTGCACAGAGAAAAATAGGAGAGGGGGAGGGACATTTATACCTTTTAAAATATATTTTAAATTATGTTCTGTTAATTAAATAACTGCCTTTTATTGTTTCCTAACATCAATTGATTCTTTTTATTTTGTAATCTCTGTTTGAATGACTTAAAATAAATTTTCTTATGTTTAGAAAATAGAAAAACTCAAAGGAGCTGTAGCTTTATTAGATGTTGAGGACAGACCAAAAAGTACACATACATTTTATGTAGATTCTAAAGCCAAAGGTATATTTCATTTTGTTTTTTAGAAATGTTGTATTGCCATTTTTATTTTAATAGTACATGAAAATTTTATAGAATAAATTGCATTTATTAAGAATTAAAATTGTATCAATGATTTTTCAATAATCTTTTAAGGAATATATCTTCTTTTTTATATTCTTGATTATAAATCAATAATCACTACAATTGAGATGTTATATATGAATTTAATGTATTATTTTTTAAAAAATTTAATATTCATCATTGATATGTGGTGTAACATTTTATAAAATATCTGATTTATGTGTGCATGTTTTATTCATTTCATTGAGAAAGTTTTCGTAATATTAGGTCATTGCATATATTTTAATATTTTTTTCACTTTAAGAAGGCATTTATTTAGAAAAATTAGTACAATATGTATCAATCAAAATATTTTCAATAATTTTCTGAAACTTTTTCCTATTTTCGTCCGAGTCTTGCAATTGATTATCTTTGAATTTTTTTTGATCCTCTAGGCTGTCATTGACATCAAAATCGGCACTCTTAAATCATTGAAACCGAATAAAGGCAATTTTGATATGACAGAGTAGTGTCACCATAAGTTTCTAAAAATGTCTGATGGACTTTGGCAGCAAATTCCTTCAAATAAAAAACGAACAAACAATGAATGTTGAAAATGCAATTTGGAGTGTTCCATGATTGAGGTCTTTAAACACTGAATAGCTCAATAATACTAAATGAAAAACTTTCAAAATGATAACAGTAAAGTAATAGTAAATTATTCAAACTCGAAACCATTGTCATTTATATAGATACTTTGCTTGTTTGTCATATGTCACGGATTAAAATAAATGCAAGCTTCTAGTATATGTTTTTTAATTCACTAAATGCAAGTTAAATTTTCATTTAATTTTCAGATTTCTTAAATTTTATTTTCCCATTTTAGGAACTAAAACATTTTAAATCTTGACTTCAAATATCAAGAAATCTATCTTATTTTTTTGTTATTATTATTAAGTCACTTTATGGAAATTGAGACTATTTTTTTTATAAAATGAAACAGACAAAATAAATAAATACTTTTCTTATCTTACTGTGATCTTTTATTTAGTTCTTTTCTTGTGTGCCATACTTCAGTTCTTACATGTATGAAAACAGATTATAAGTTATCAGTATTATACGAGATATGAAAATTTTATTAAAATAAAAGTGGATTGATTATCTAAGCATTTTAAATGGTTATTCAAAGTTTATAATTTGAATATTTAGAATACATATAAAATTCAATTAGTTGTCTTTGTAATAAAAAAAACAATATTATTTAAAAGCATTGTTTGTGCAATACAAATCAGATTGGTATTTCTAATACTTATATTATAAATATGCAGTATAAAAATAAATTTTTGAATGCATGATAAATGTTCTTGATACTTTTTTTTGTTTTGATTTTGAGTTATTTTAATTGTCTATCTAATCTTAAATTAATTTGATTTATTAGCATTATTGACTATTTTATCTTACCTCTTATTCATTTTAAAATGTTAAATTCTATGGTGAACCATGGTTATTGTAATTAAACATGAATGTCTTAGCAACTATTTTAAAATATGAGTTGGGAAAAGACATTTTTTTCCATCTTCATACAATATTTTAATATATTTACAGATATTTTTTTGATGTACTAAAAAGTTTTGTTAAAACTTATTTATTATAAACAAAATTGCAAATGCTGCATGAAAAGAATTAACATTAAACAGAAATAATTGTATTTTTAACTTGTTCACACCTCATATTCAGGCCATTTATCTAATTAGATGCCTCTTTCTTTGCTATCTCTTAATTATAGCAGAAAATGGATCATCTGGTAAGATAAATGGTTTGGTACAATTACATATTATCGATAACACACAGGTACGTATTCCAGCAGTCAGTGTGTTGACATGTTAATAAAAATAACTTTTGAAGTAGATTTATTTCTGATTGCTTCTAACTGAAATTCTGAATTATCAATCTGCATTCTTGAATTTTCTGATACACATATACTGAAGTTAAAAATTAAATTTATGAAAAAGAACAAATAAAATTTATTGACTAATTAAAAAAAATTCAGTAATAAAAAAATGCATGCTTAATCAGGACTTTTTAAATTTCTTAAAAAGTCTTAATTTGTACATTGTTACAACATAAAGGTTTCTTTTTTCAGAAATTAATGTTTTGTTAAGTAAAATCTGTTTTCTTAATTCTGTCCTAAACAATATTTCCTTAAGAAATTAAATTGTAAGGCAGAAAAATTAGAGCAAGGGTATTTAGATTATTGAATTTGTTAGAATAGAGTGATTTAAAAAACAGTTACAGAGAGTTAAGAATATTATAAACATGAAACATTTCATTATAATAATATAAATTTATGAACATTTTCTGATCCTTGATTAACTATAGAAGTTTGTAAATGTATATTTATAAGAATATTATTGAATGCTTTTAGAAATATTTTATATTCTCTTCATTTCTCTCTCTTTTCTAACTTTGGAATTGATGTTTTGTCTAAAGAAGAATTATTGCTTCACTGCTAGACTAATTACATGACATTTTAATTCCTTTTATTTCAGCAAAGAAATTTGATGTTTCAAAAGAGCTAAATACACATCCAGCTCTACTTGACAGAGCATATAATCGACCTACATTAGATGCTTTGAAAAATATGAAGCTTCATGAAGCATTAGATGAAGAAATCATAACAGTATGTTTTTCTTAGTTATAATTATAAGAATCAGTTGTTGTGATATTTTATAAATGATAAGAATTTACTTTTAATTCTATTTAATTGTCTTTAAATTATCTATTCACATTTTTATTTGATTATCGATTTTGCATTAGTTTATTGGTGTCCAGTTCTACATTAGATCCAACTGTAGATTCTTATTAGAAAGCAAATTATTCATTAGTTTGCAGTTAAATATAGTATATTCGAGTTATTTGCAAATAAAAAGTAAAGTTTGCAAATAAGCCAAATTATTCATTAGTTTGCAAATAAAAGATTTCAAAAAGTAAAAATATCTTTTGCAATAGTAAGTTTCATGTATAGATCTTAATATACAGATATATTCATTTTTATTTAAATATCTCATTTTTTTTAATACCATAATATTATATTCCTCATTTCAATTGTTTAAATCAATTTACAAATATTTAAAAAAATCTTCTGTTTATTAATATTAATCAAAAACAAACATTTATAAACAAGAGAAAAGGGGATGTCTGTTTGAAATTTGTCCAACTTTTTTCATTAAAATAAAATATTAATTAATTAGTTGATGTTAAGATGATGTATTTTGCTTCTGAAATATGGTAATCAGCAGCTGTTACTAATCAATAAAAACAATCTAGCAAGTCTATTAATTACATTTTAATTGTTACTGTTTTCTATCTTAGTTTTTGAGGATAACTTTGAAGGAAAGATCTGAATTTAAATCTAATGATTTTATATTCTTAAAAATTTTTTTTTAATACTGTATTTATAGAAATTTGTTTGTAGTGTTTATATTAATATGAATTGATTACTGTAAATAATTAAATGTATGTTATGGTAATTGTGATTAATCTATTGCTATTAATAATAATTATAATAATTCTATTAACTCTAATGTATATATCTATACAAATTAAGATAATAAATAATTTATAAGTAATAATCATGGATATGATATTAAGTTTATCAAACGAAGGTGAAGCATCTCTTGATCATACTTGACATTGAGTTTTTCAAGAGGAAAAGAAATACTATCAATATGTGGCAGAAATACAAGAATTTTGATGTTAAACTTTTTTTTCTTATTGGCAGATGAAATATTTTATAATAAAATATATAATAATAACCTACTCTATTATCTTATTGGTTGTTCACCAGTACTAATTTGGATTTTTTTCTAATCAATAGATAGATTGATTTCCTTAATTACCTTATTTGATCATTTACTCCATTGCTCATCAGTCATCACATATTTGACTCCTTAATTTATTGCTTAATAGGAGCAAAAGCAGTTTCATGTTTTATTTAACAAAATTTTGATTTCTGTAGAATCCTTCACATTTCTTCCATTCCATAATGTAAAAGTTTAAGATGAATTTAACAATTAACAAAATAATTAAATTTGAAACAGTTATTATTATTTTTAAATTCAGTATGCAGATTGAACAATTGGCTTTTTTTTTTTCTTTCAGAAAGCATCGAAACACAGTATTCAACAATACAATGAACTAAGTAAAAGAATAGAAAGAGTACAAGAATTATCTGTTTTAAGTAGAAAATTGGAAGTGAAAAAGAAATTAACAGTGAGTATAATTATATGTATATTTTATGTTAGAATGAAATAATGCAATGCCTTTTTTAATGTGATATTACCGTGAAATTTTGTGAAATGTCTTGAATTCAGCAAAACATGATGATAAATATTTATTATTTTTAAAATAAGTAAATTTGAGTTGCAATTTTTATAAATAATGGGAATAAAGGTTTTGAAATTCATAATTGGTATGAATGAAATTAATTTTCCTGCATATGACTCAATATATTAAAACTATATAAAATGCTTTATTCTAACATTCATATTTAAACATACTATTAAGGAAAAAGAAAATATATACCATAAACCATATTCTGAGATGATTGATCCATATTTAAATATGTTCTTCATTGTTACATGTAAATAAATCTTTTCTTTTTCCTAGAATAAAAATGATCCTCCTGCAAGGTTACTGAAACCAGCTACAAAAACAAATGCTCCAATTTATGTATGGAAAAAAGAAAGGAAACGTTAATACATATTTGCTTATTGAATTATTTGTTTTTCAATATTAAGTATAAAATGTATAGTGCTGCCATTTCTTTTGTTCAACTATGTGCATTCTTTTAATGCTTTATAAAATACAGTACCATTTATATTGCCAAAAGGAAGTTAAAATTTAACCAAATCAGATAAAGATTTACATATTGAATTTGCTGCATCTTCTAAATGAAATTTCTCTTCTGTTGATGCAAAAAGCTTAAAATTGTTTTTAAGTGACATGCATTATTCATATAACACATATGTATAGTTTAGCTATATTTACAAAAGCTTTACTTAGATATTTTATTAAACAATATCTAAAAGTCTGAGTGGTGTACATATAAATCCTTAGAAATATTTGAGTTGCATGGAAACAAAGATGATGTATTTTGGTAAATGTGACAATTAAAACTATTTTATACATCATTACATTCAGTTAACATCACCTAAATATGATTTTAATATAATGAATAAAAAATTAGTTTTGTTTATTAGTAGTCAACATTCTACACAATTGGAACTATATTAGAAACAAAAATTGCTTACTTCTAAAAGATTTTTCTGTAATCTTCAGGTGTTCGTTAAGTCATTCATTAATAACCTTTTATATTTTGCCCATGGAATTACAATTGTTTTAATTCATTTTAAAAATCAAATTGTATTACTAACATGTTTTAAAAAAAGACTTATGCTGAAGCTCAGTTAATTTTGTCTTATTTTTATCATTGTTTAGTGAGGTTCGCCAGTTTCTTAATATAATAGTACATTAAGGCAAAATTGAAGTAAGCATATTTAATTTTTTTTCATGCATATTATATAATTAAATCGCAGTCTTCGTTATCTTACTAAAATCAATACTTTTATTTTGCTTTGTAAAATATGTTAAAAATAAAACAGTACAAAAATACAATTTATTACACAAATATATAATATAAAATGAGCAACAAATATTATATCAAAATTAAGTGCTTTCTAGTGAGCAAACATTTCATAATAAAGATTCTGAATACAACTTATTCTTCTGAGATTTCTTCAATAGAAGATGCTGGGCTGTCTTTTTCCGATGCTGCAGATGGATTTTTCTGACATTTCATTTCAGACGCCCTTTTAAATGCAAGTCTTATTTGTTTCAAAATCCAGAAGCCCACAGCCATAGCTGAAATGATTGCCCCTACAATAATGGTTATGAAGGAAACAATTCCAACAAAAATAAGGCCACCAACTGCTATAATTGAACCTAAACCAAAACAAAAAATGTCTTTAACAGCAGTATGATATTTCATACAAAATTATGTCAAGACAGAAATAAAATTACATAATAGTCATGAAACCAGTTTCTATATATTAACTATTTTAATATTCTTTATGTCAAATTATAATTACCAATCTGATTTTTATATATTTCCACATGAAAGTGGATTTTTAGAAAAACATGTAATTCACTTTTTTATTTGTTTGAAAAAAATCATTAATTTTATACTGCAGGCTAATTGATTTTGGTGAGTAGCTGCTTTGCTCAAAATATTGGTTATGTTTTAATTTCAACTAAAACCTGTTTATATATAACTTGATGCTCACAGTATTATTAAAAATATTAAAGGCATTTCAAAAATTATCATGTTTTCTTTTTATAGTGTATATGAATATTCATAGTGGTGTAAAATCTTTTGACATCATATTGCCATAAAAATTAAAATTTTTGGATAATTTTCAAATTAAACTTTAAGTTTTGACTTAAAAGTAATTTCATGTTTTGATTCCTCATGTAAACTGCCCACATTATCAGTAGAATATTTCTTCACAAACAATGGAAGAAAATATATCATGAAACAATGAAAATTACTTAAAAAATTGCTAAAATTTACTTAAATAAGTTTTCTACAATTATGGGAGTTGTTACACACACACACACACAAAAGTCAAATCTCAATTTTTAAACGAATTACATAAAGGAATGCATTTTTTACCCACCAAATTATATCTGTGTCAAATTTGGTAATTTTAAATCAAACATCTGTCCTGTAAAATGCTAACAAACAACCAAATTAAAAGATAAATATACTGGTGTGTTTTATGTTACAATATAAAATCCTAAATCTCAAAATAGTTGATTACATTGGTATTCATTCTAAATTACTTTTTTCTATAAGATGCAAACAATAAAGATTAATTTCGACCAAATTCATGCATTTCTGGTTAGTAAGGAATAGGTGCTAAAAAATCTTCCAACTTTTGTAATTGTTGCTTGAGAAACAAAATATGTCATACTAATTTGCCATTTGCTGCTAAAATTAATGATAGCAAACAATCTTACTACAGTTGTCATAGGTTTGACTTTTATATATTTTTTAATTTCACAGGAAATACAAATCAGATAATTAAAGTTGGATAGCAAGATAAACAAGCATTTTTAATGTACAAAACTTCCTGAAAAACATACAGTGCAATTTCTATACTAAAAAATATAAATCAATTTGTAAAACTATTAATCAGTTAAAATAAAATTATTAAAAGAAAAAGACTGAAAAAGCATGAAACATGCTATGTGTGTTAAGAAGTTTTAATTAAAACAATGCTATTGGACACAAAATTACATTTTTAACAGATCCCTAAATATTATTTAAATATGTAGTGTTGATAAATGATTGGAGATATTTTTGTGTACATTTGGATTGAATAACCATTACAGAGCAGAAACTTGAGCATAAGAAAAAAAAATTAGAAACCAGGAAGGATAGCTTTAACATTCTTTAACATGTGAATGAAGAGTAAAATTACTGAAGAGAGCAAAGAAAAGATTTTTAAAGAACATTTAGATAGAGGAAAATGTTACTTATGTGAGATTAATAACTTTATTGTTCTGAATTGATGGAATGACCAACCAGGAAAATGTTTATCTTAAAGAAACAATAAGGGAAATGTTATAGGTAAACTGAAGAAAATACTTGATGAAAATAATTTCCTCATAAGCCAACAATCGATTAAATATTAAATTTTACAAGCACACAAAATACAAGAATAATTTCAAAATATATTCATTACAATTTTTAACTTTCAGACAGTTGATAGATAAATAGCAGACACTTTTCATAAGTAGAAAAACAATAATTCATTGCTTGCAATACATTGGAGTAAACAATTAGTTTCAGATATACATTCTTAGTTAAATCAAATATTTAAATCAGATCTAAACAATACATGTTTATTTTATTCCATTTTGTATAAAAAAGTTAATACTTATCTTCTAAATATTTAATTTATAACTTTCACTTTCATCCCTTAATTAAAGGAATTAGGTTTCTAAAATAAATACTAACTGATAGAGTGAATTTTAAAAATACCAACAATATCAATGATGTAAAAACCAGAACATTAATTTGAAGGCTTTTAATCCCATTTGTCAATTTCTTTTAAGAAGTTTGGTTTTTTTTAATAATTTTTTTTATTGATTTAAAACTCAAAATTCTTTATCAGCTGCCTTATTCTGTGATATTAATTATAACAAAAAGAACATACATTTTTCTTATTTTTTAACTAGAACAAACTAAGACCAATATTTTAATTGTAAGGATTTTGAATTAAAACTAAATATAATAATATGATGTATTAAGTTTATACTATTTTAAACATAATATGCTGCTATAGGCACTATTAGATTCAAATGCTTTTATTATCCAATAACCATTTAATAAAGAGAAAAAAAATGAAATAAAAAGAAAGTAACTCACCTTCTATGCAAAGAAAGCATAACAATGCAATGAAAAGAGTAATGAAAGTAAAACCAAGGAAAAATAAGAATGGAATGGCTGAAAATATGCTGACTGATATTATACCAGTCAGAACAAAGGGATGGCGAGTAGCAAAATATTTGAGGTCACTGTAATACTTTGTTCCAAAGATGTTCTGGAGTATAGCATCCAAACTTTTACACAACACATTCAGTTGGTAATTGATTTCTTCCATTGTCATTTCCTTTAAGGCAAAAATTAATAGAATGGAATCAGTGAATAAATAAAAAATAATTAGAAATCAATACTTTTTTAAAGAAATTACACAAATGTATATAATGTAATAAAAAATAATATAAATATAATTTAAAAGATATAAGAGAAAAATAACATTAATTGGAGAAATGTTTCATTTGACTTGTTTTTAAAAAGAATTGGAAATGCTCATGCATCTTGTAATTATGATAAAGCAGACAAACAAAAATGAATTATAATAATCGCAAAATCATCTAAAGAATATTGTTAAAATTTATTAAATTCTTAAAAATTTAATTTAATTTTCAGAAAAAGATGCGACTTTCCATCTCCATCATCATTAATATTTCTATTCTTTTCATATATTTATTTCAAAATCTGCATCTTCCATTAACAGTAGTATTAAAATTTAGCAGAATTAGAAACATTAAATAATGTAATGCAAATGTAGAATTTTTCACTCAATAAATAAGTATCAAAAACACTCCCTGAAACTCATAGGCATCAATTTGGAAATATTGCAAAGTTACAGTTACTGTAGCTATGTTCTTACATGGAAATTTTATAAGGATTAGAGCGAAAACACACACACACACACCTTTATTATTATCAGCACACATTGTGATGGTTTTATAAATTTTTTTCTCCCCCTGAATTTTCAAACCCTATATACAAATGAATTTCTTTTCTTTTTTTTTTTCTGATTTAAAGCATTCATTAAATAGGAAGGCAAAGTACACAATTTTTTCTACTTTTTACTTACGAAAACTAAGGATTTTGATAAGTTAATTCTTCAAAATTTTAATGGAATATTCTAAATCAAAAGGAATTTTTGATTTATAGTATTATAAAATCATTCATTATTAATATTTTTGAGTTTTCCACATAGGGTTCCCTTACTCTCAGAATGCCTTTTCTGCAAAAGTAAAAACGTAATTATCAGATGTTCCATTCTGCTCACAATCGGAATGAAAATGCAGATTATTGTATTTATTTTGAAAAAATACTTTATATCTATGAGTCCTTGACTCAAATTTGAGTTAGTTCTCTACATAAAAACTTTTATTTGTATTTTAAAAATTAATTAACAATTTGAACATGTAGTAGATAAATTTTTTTCTTTACATATTAGGCAGACATGTATATAAATACATGGTATATTTTCTTTGTATACTAATTTGAAAAATGGAATAATATGCTAAATATATTCAGGTTCCTAACTGATACTGCAACACAATCCTCAGTTATTTTAAGTAGCACATATCATGACTATATACAGCTAAATTATATCACTACAAATAATAAAGGAGAATATATACTTTTGCTGATACTCTATAGGACAGACTGTTTGAACTATAGTTACCAAATTTAGTGTAAATATAATTTGGAAGGTAGAAATATTAAATTTTTTTCTAAACTTTGAATTGAACTTTAATTAATTTGATACCTCACAACACTTTGTATTTTTTTCCGTGATAACTTTTAAAATCATTAGTTACAAAATTATTTATATAATTTATTTTAAAATTAAAATTTTTTTTGATGATATCAATTAAATTGTCTTGCAATCTCCCTAATTTTGGATACATTTCACAATTTTCAAGAAAACATTTCAATGATACAATGAAAGTCAAATAATTTTCATCAAATATTTAATTTTGCAATTTTTTTTTCATAGTCTAGAAAATATAAAAGTTTTATTTTGTTTATTAGTCTATGCAAGTTTACAAATAAAAAAATTAAAATTACAGAGTTGTTAAGAAAGAAAGGATATACAATGTCAAAGAAGTATAAAATCATGTTAAAGAAAGAAAGATAATGTAGACTTGAATGAAAGATGACCCAGACACTTATATTTTTAATGCTAGTGTGATTTCATAGGAGTTATTTTCATTAGTTAGAGCTCACTTACACAATAAACAGAATAAGTATAAGACAATTAAAATAAAACAATTTTATTTTCTATTGCAATTTGAAGCTTAAAAATATTTAGTTTAAGTTAAAGTAAAGCTAACATATTTAATGAAAATGAAACACAATCAACATTGCCTTGTAAATAGGCTGGACACAGAGATGGCTAATATGAAATACATAAATTAAATGTATCTAATAATTAATAGACAGATAAAACTGTAGTTTAAAAATTAGAAACATACTGTTTTTGCCTTGGACATATCCTTGCCTGCTAAAACTGCCCATACGTACTGAGATCATTAAAAAAAAAAAAAAAAAAATTGCTCTACTAGAAGGAATGCAACTGCAAATGCTTTACTTTTGTGCAATAAAATTTCTGTATGAGGTATCTGCTTTTATCTTATTGGACCAAAGGCACAATAACTTGTTTTGTATAGCCACTTATATTCCTTTCAGTGGTAATCATATATAATAAATCTCATTGAAATCCATTCTTTTTCTTGTCCTGACATTGTATCTTTTATAAAGAGAAGGGTAGGGGAAGTTAAAAAAGAATTTTAAAAAATTGCATTCTCAGAAACAATGGTAGAAATCAAATTTAACTTAAGTCTCCCTCCTTCTATAAGAAGAGATCTTTGCTGTTTAAAATGTCATGAGATTCTGATAAATAAAAAAAAAAAAACTATTTTTTCTGTAAGCTGAACCTTTCAATTTCTAAATGATGACTAAGAGTGTTTTTATGAATTTAGATGAACATACAGATAATCTAAATTGTGTCCGTATGATAATAAAAAATTGGCAAAAAAAACTGGTCATATTTTTCAGCTTCTGGAGAATGCAAGTTAAAACAAAATCATTAGATTAACTGATTTTAGGAAATATTAAATAGTACTATTGCTCACTTCTTTATAACAATCTATCATTCACTTGGAGATTTACTTTTATCATAAAAAATAATTAAGAGAAGAAAAAAGAAATTATCCAAAGCCATTCTTTATTTATGTATAGTTACAATGGGCCTCAGAACTGAGTATACATCATTCTCTTCTTTAAAGGTACAAAAATGCAATACAAACTTACCATTTAAGACAGTAACCTTAAAGTATACATTAAGGAAGTATATTGGGCTAAAAAACAAATATGAAGTCTTAAGAATATTTTAACTATACAATTTTCACATGCTAACACAAAATTGAGTATACACCTAAATAATTTGTCAATTGATCATCACCTTTTTTGTTGAAAATTTTCTGAAAAGCATTCTGCAGTTACATTCAAAGCATATAAACATAATTCTAATTTTTTTACAAATGTAATTATTGTTTCACCATAAAAATCCTTGTAATGCCTTTTAGGAGAGAAATTCTGAGAATGTTATGTTGTGTAGTCATCAAGGAGTTGAAAGATTGCAAATCTCTTAGAGAAATTTCTTCATTGATTGAGAAAAGTCATGGTTGTGCAGAAGGAAAAAAAAAAAGTATTGTAAAATTTCCAGAAACAGTTTTATTATTATTATTATTATTCCACGATGAGGACATAAAGAAATTTGGAATGTTACTGCAAAAGTGGCAATTTATGCATTCAGTAAAGAAACATCTAAAGTTAAGTACGCCAAAATTTGTATCATCGACATATCAGCAAATGGTAAAAAGCTTTCAGTTGAAATTATTAGACATGTTCTTCATAATGCAGGATTTCCTTGTCATATTCGTATATGGAAGGCACTCATTAATTGCATCTACAGAAAAAAGATACTCTCTTTTGCAAAAGAACATATTTCAAAGCAAGCTTCGAATCATACTAGAACAATGTTATTTTCTCCGATGAAAGTGTTTAAACAGTATGAAAGTAACGGATGGTATAAAGTGTGGAAAGAAGTTGGAAAAGAACTGGTTCTCAAGAACACAATAAAGAGGTTTAAGGATGAGGTTGGAACTGTTCTTGTTTCAGGATGTAAAGAAGCAAATGGAGAAGGAGAACTTGTTTCTATTGATGTCATTATGAATAGACTAGTATAATCTGACATTTTAAAGAATAACTTAAAAAATAAAGCTAATAAAATAGGACTAAGGGTGATATTTCATCTTTCAGCAAGGCGATGATCTGAAACATATTGCGAGGATTGTCAGGTTATACTTCTTACACCACTGCAAGCAACTACTACCCACTCAATCCCAATCTTTAGGCTTAAATATTATAGAAAATTTAAGGACTTAGTTGGAGAAATCCCTATATGAACATCAGAATTAAAAAAGATCTAAAGAAAGTATTTAGTAGATCAAAATTTTAGGTGAAATAACCAAATAACTGGTGGAATCCATCCTAAATGACTACAAGTTATAGTGCAGGCAAAATGTTTTGCAACTAAATATTCATTTCTAAGTAAAATTATATACTCATTTTTGGGACATTCTTTTTTATCAAGTGTTATATTTATTTCTTTTTGTATAAAAATATTTTCTTTTCACATGTTGGAAAAGAATCAGCCCAAGCATCATTAGTAAAAAAACACATTTTGTTTAAAGCAAGATTTAGCATGTTAAGTAAAAGCACAGTTTGCACATGCAGGTATATATTCAATTCATATTTAATTTCAAATGAATATCATCCTCTTGATCACTTATTGTTCAGAGTTATATAAATAAATAAATTTTTGTGCCTTGTATTTTTATAATTAAACAATACATGAACACTATAAAAAAATCCAAGGGAGGAAAGGGCTGAAAACACATCATGCTTCATTAAACAGAAAAATACCAGTAATTAGAATTTATATTACATTCCATACCCTCAGGAATAAAGGAATTCAATTCAACAAAATCAGATCCCTTCTTTGAAGAAGACATTGATTTCTTTCAAAACCAGAAAGTTTTCATATTAATTATCTCTTTTCTCAAATAATAAAATGGGTAGAAAGCCAGAAAAGGTGTTCAGAACATGTCTTAATATACCAAAACATTGGTAATAATCCTAAAAACTTCTACCAATTTTTTTCAATCTATTTATAAGATTTTTTTTATTGAATTATAGTATATTTTAAAAAATACTTATGGTGCAAGTATTTAAAAATTACTGACAGCCTGATTAAAAAAAATTCTGTGTATTTTTAAGGGAAAATAAAACAATTACAAATAAACTGGAACATGTATTTTGAACCTCATACTTTCCTCTTTCGGAAAGCTTTAACAGATATCGTATTATTAAATGATTTTTATTTATCAGAATACACTTGTAAATACATACACAAAATTAAAAAAATAAAATAAAAAGTAAGGGGGGAAAAACCCGAATAAGATTAAAAATAGAAAATTTCCCAATAATGATAACGATTCATTAAATTCAACAACTGTGTAAACACATGATAACATGCTATCTTAAAAGTACCGCTAAAATTTACTACCTGTGAGCTACCAAAGAGCGTAATAAAAATTTCAAACGTTTAAAAACATAAAAAAAAAGCATTAACCAGTGACTTGAAAATAATTTTAAACAGCATTGATTGCAGGTACATGTAATATAAAGATAATAACGAGACAATATTGCAAAACGACAAAATTTACCTTTAAATCTTGTGAAAGAAAAACAAAAATAACAGGAAAAACTGCTACATTTTTCACTTTTAGCACTTCGCAGCAAAACAAATTGACATTTGAGGGTTGAGCTGTAGTGGAAATTCTGATAAATATCATGGATAATTTTCAGAATTAAACTTTATTTCATTTGTTTGAAATATCAAAATTCTAAATGAAAACTTAATAAATTAAAAGATTTTTTTTTGCCGAAAGAAATCTGTGTTTTAAAATAAGATGTCCTTACTTGAATTACTGATCAATGCAACATTGTTTTTTTTTTTAGTCATTTATTTCAGTTTAGCATGATCATGTAAAATTTATTTGACTTAAAATTCTTAAATAATTATTTGATGATAGACATTAATTCCCAGAGAATATTTTTTTAAATTTTAAAACGTTAACATTGTTTAATATTGGGTAGTGGCATAAGGACTGCATATAAGTGTAAGAAGAGAACTGAGTATGGAGGATTTGTTTTAATTTTAATGACAGATTGGCAGATGAAAACACGGAAAAGTTAGTAAAAAAATAAATCAGTAAATATTTTTCTTTTGTGCTTCCTTGAACTTCTACTCGCAATTTTATCAAAAACTATTCAGTAGTTTTGACACGTAAGAATTTAGCGCATGCTTAAGATTCTCCGTATGTTACATAAAATTTCGGATGTGCATTTGTTTTCTATTCTCCTTGCTTTTTTTTTGTTTTAATTAGATATAGAATTTCTATTTCATTTTAAGAACATTTATTTTCTAATTATTATGAATGTGACCTCTTAATCTATTTCAAGTGTTTTATCTGATTGTACTTTAAGGGATAAGTTTTATGTATTCAATTATTACAGTTTAGATTTTTATTATTTAAATGGGTTGTTTACATATTATAAAATGTTGTGAATATTTATGTTTATTTATTTATTTTTTTGCAGATTTAGATTCTATTTCAAAGAAATATTTATAAATCATGCACATTTCTAATGTTCATGTATTAGTTGCATGGCTAAACAATTTCTGGACTTAAGTACAAGATGGATCTGATGGTTAAGAGTTGATAATCAATAATTTCATACCTTTACTTGCTGTCTTTTGAATATTTCTGTTGACTGAAGTTGAAACCATGGTGCAAAAGTATCAATCTCCTGTGAGGATCTACAAGTATCCATTTGAGCTTGTTATGGCTGTAAGTTATTTTACACATTTTCTATTTTTAAATTTCATAAAATTAATTAGAGTATGCATGAATTAAGAAATAAAAGTACATCTAAAGTTTAATTATCATAATGTAGATATTATTTTCTGAAAGTGTATCATATTGTTTTTTAAGAATAAAATGAACAAAAAGAGTATGTTGGATTGTTTCAAATTACATTTTTATGTTGAGTCATTAATTTTTTCTTTGTAAAATAAAAACATGATATTAATCAGTTTAATTTTACTAATCAATAATTCTTATATTCAGAAGAACTTTTCAAACCTTTACATTTGTGACCTTATTACAAATAAGAAAAACATATTGTGACCTTAGAATTGGAAAATCTTTGATAAAATATTAAATTAATCAATAACAAATCAAATAGTATAATTTAAAAATGAACATTAAAAAAGTTTTCAACTGAATAAAGATTTTTTTAAAAGTAATTTTCATTTACATATAGTAAGGGTATTTAAAAGAAGTTTGGTGTGCAAAACTTTTTACGATCCCAAATATTTCTATACATTCCTATGTAGTTTTAAAACCAAAGTTAAAATATATATATATGATTTAGAATACTTTAACAACTGTTAAAGTCTTCTAAATCATAATTTTTTTTAAAAAAATTAAAATTTAAGGTATGAAATTATATAATTTTAAAGCATGTGTATTTAGTATCATGTTTGAATATCAGATAATGTAAACTAAATTTTATGGCAGAATGTTGAAACGTGATAATTGTAATAAATTAAAAATCATGCCAATAAAAATAAAATAAATATAGGTAAATTTTGGAAATTCTATTTATTCATAAAATCTACTTGAAAAGTAGCATTGAAATTAATTATTATTCATGAAAAAAATGAAAACCCTGGAATAAGTATGAATGACTGTATATTAAATTTAAA